>JAJJMC010016440.1:5226085-5330881 GCA_023531435.1 Papaver californicum
CCTTTATCAAATTTTTGGTGCCTTTATAACTTTTTGAACCAATTTTTTCCAAATGTTTATTAAGTACCTACACACACAATAAAATCACAATATAAGTACACAACTGAGTCTGAGATCAAATAAGACACAAAAACGTGTCTATCAAATACCCCCAAACTTATTATTTTCTAGTTCTCAAGAAAATTTAATCTAAAAATTAAATCCTAACTCATTTTCGCAGGCATCGCGATTGCACTTAGCGTGTGCAATAAGCCTTGAAACCCATAGGTGTCCCTATCGGATGAGTTTTGTCTCGTGAGGGTTTACAAGAGGTCTACCCACAAAACCTTTACTCCAAACCCTAGGTACTTGTGAACGATTTAGGATAGACACTAAAAAAACTATTTAGTTGGCATACTAAATACTTCGCCTATAAGAATCATTACCCTATATGAGTCCAATTGCTATACACGAGTTTTTACTCAGTGTAATAAAATTCATACAAGAATTCAAAACTCTACTTAAATAGTTGTTCAACCACGATACTCAGAATCTATCAAAGTACTATCACATGGAAAGATTTAGAAGATGGATATAGACAAAATGAAGTTTGCACGTGTTGACTAAGGTGAACGGTGTTTCCCATATATGTCTGAAGATCGCCGCCAGGATAAATCCTAATGGATTGAGATACCCTCCCACTAGTCTTACTCCTAATATCGACTCAGCTGGTATACACAAGGGTCATAGCGGTCGATTTATCGAAAATAAAACAATTATCTTTATACTGACAACATGATTAGATCTTTTGAATCTAAGCGCATGGTCTTTTTCAGCAGATCACATGATAGTTCCCATGGATCCTGCATTCCACGCTTGCTTAGGTGACGAAGACAGGGAAAAAACACACATATTGCTATCAAAGTGTCAATACTCGATTTTTTTTTTGAAACACGCTTAAACACAATAATGGGGCTTGATCTAGAACACTCTACTTCATCCTGGTGGTGATAACAATTCGATACTGGGCCCCGCCAAATCACTTAGAGAAACACAAAAATTGCAAAAATAAAAACAGAAGGTGATATGGTCGAGGTAGACTCCAAGATATGGTGACAACTATCGTGTTATTTCTAACACCTGAGCTAGGCATCCTTTTATGAATAAATCATTTAGCTGGGTACACCAATTCCTATATACAAGAACTATGTTTCCATCTACCGAGAATGGTTAGTGTCATCCTGAATTGTTCACAAGTTTCTAGACTCTGGAGTTTCAAATTGCAACTAAAAGTTTCTCCCATACCCCCAAAATTAAATCTAACATTGTCCTCAGTGTTCTAAAAATAAATGATTAAAAACATGAACAAGGAGAAACTGTTACCACTTGAAGAAAAGGAGTTAAGGAAGGATATTACCGTGTTGCATGAGCATGGGTTACCTCCCAAGAAGTGCTAAGTTTAAAGTCTTCAGCCAGAATAAAAAAAGATTAGCCACAACTTACGGACCATATAATAATAACCTGAAAAGTTGTGGGTCCCTAACGTCAATCAGATTTGACCAGAACAACTGACCATAATTGAAAACACGAAGGTGGTGGTCATTCTTGAGAAAATGTGTCGGTTCTAATTTCCTATAATAATTAGGTTTAGTTCCAAACTCTAGTAACTGACACATTTGAAATTCATACGTTCCCACATATGGAAGAAAATATTTTGGTGGGAAAACAAAGTCAATCTTGGTATCATCGCCTGGGTAAGCCACATCAACTAGAGGATGGGTTTCTAACAACTGAATTTCTTTTTGGACATGATTAGGTTCGGTAAACAGTTCTTCAAGATAGTATCTTAATATGGTAGAGGCACAAACATCAAGTCCCAAGTGAGGTACTTTTAAAAGAGTTAAAGGTAAAGCACAGGGAGAATGATACTCACCCCTAAACTTAGAATTTTGTGTTTCTCTAGATAGACTAGTCACAATTTCCCTAATTTTTAGATCATCAGATTCCTGAAAATGGTCAATTGCTTCTTCTAAGTTTTAATCAGGTGTAGTCTCACTCACATTTAATATTTCTAAGAGTTTGTCTTCTTCATTTGAGACTATTGTCCCTGAATTGTTGGACTCTAAAACAGTAGTCTCGGAATAGACTCGTTCCTCTAAACCATCGTCGTCTTGAAAATAATGAGGAAATATTTCACCGTTTATAACAATGCTATCTCTAGTTAAATCCCTTTCCTCTTGAATAGGTGAATAATCATTAATATTATTAGGATCAGAACTAGAGACATCATTATTATCGTGAAACTCAATTGTTGTGAGAATTTCCTCATCATTATGACTACGGATTTCAATTTCCTCATCAAAAGTATCCTCATTATCATAATAATATGAAGATGATTGAACCTTATCTAAATAAATAGTGTCTTCTATTCTAACCTCGTCCTCTAAATTAGGTAAATATTTATCATTATCAAGGGTAAAAGTGGAAACACTGTATTGGCAATTAAGATCGTTTTAAGCAATATTATTCTTTGCGGAAATTTCATTCATACTTAACATGAACCTGTTTCTATCCTCAGTCATCTCCTTTATGATTCTTATTGTATCCTCAGTCATCTTCTTTGAATTCTCAGTCAACTGCTTGAGGGATTCTTCTAGAGAAAGAGTTGGACTACTAATTGTTCCCCTCACACTTAATCAAAACCTATGTGTCATCTCAGATAACTTCTGGAGTTATTCTTCTAGAGGTGTAATAGGTTCATGATGAGTACTAGGTTGCAACTGCTCTAGGGCATCCCTCCAAGACAAAGAACTCGAATTCTGCTCATTTTCCCGTTCATATGACTGGTGTGCGTACGAATAGTAATTGGGGCCTTCATGGTATGAACCATAACCTTCATAAGTTTGGTAGTGGTCCCAAGTACTATCCACACTATGATCATAGTAAGGGTAATGCCCATTTTGAAGCTCAGTCGGATATTTACTATAATACCAGCTCGACATTTTCTAACAAAATTTTTCTAATAAATTTACAAAAAAATCTAAGAAAATAAATCATAATAGGAAGGGGTTCTAAACATACACAAACAAGGTCGACTCAACCAAATCAAACCTACTGAATCTAGGAAACAAAAAGCATGATGGCTCCACTTAGATTGTTTCTAGACCAGCTTCTATTCTTCCAAAAGGCAACTAGTTACAGTTTTAGCAAACCTCTTAGAACGATCCGAATTAGATTAAGTCAAACAGAAACAGGATAAGCTCTAAGGAGCTTTGATAACCCTGTCTCTTTGGCACTTTCCCCTAGGTTACAAGGCGGCTCTAATCAACTTAAAATAATCTTTTTGATCCTTGAGTTAGGCTAATAAAGTAACCAATACAGTCATTTTGAACGATTTTCCAATAAGCTCGATACCCTATAAGTCTCTTTCTAGTCAAATTTTAGGCTTAGGTTCGCGTTAGGTAACGTGTTCCTAAGGCTGGCAAGAAGGAAACGGTGATGAAATCCGATTCCTTATCTTATATGGCCAGTCCTTAACCTTTACTAGAAAATAAATTCGTATTCAAGTCCTCAACATATATGCATTACGAAGGAATACAGAAAACTCACTAACAGGGGATTCATGGGTTGATCGAGTCTTACCTCCCGTACCAGACGAGCGATGAACCGTTGAAGTCGACTCAGGCCACCGACTCCTATGTCAGTACGAACCCGAGGGCCGAGACAATATCGTAATTGTCGTCCTTCTCTGTTGCAGTTTATATTTAAATACCCTTCCATAGGGTTTAAAAATTAATATTAATGTTTAAAGTCCAAAGTCCAAAGTCCAAAGATAAGAAAAATAAAATAAAAATACCTAAAATAATTAAAAAAATAATAGCCAAACCCTAATACAGTTTCTAAAAATAAAAACTAAAAACTAAAAAACTAAAATAATAAATCTAAAAATAAAAATAAAATCTTCTTCACTCCTTTTGGAATCCTCGTTTTTTTCCTTCTTTAGCTCTACTTGCTTTTTATATCACTTTCTCCTTTTCTTTTTAGTTTCACTTCAAATCTGAAAAGAATAGAAAATACCAAACGCGTAAAAAAGAACAAAAAATAAATAAAAAAATAAATCCTATACTAAACTAAACCTAAAAAAAATTCTAAAAACAAGTCCGCGTCGGCGGCGCCAAAAATTGATGTGATTGTAGATTGTGGTAAATAGGGTTTGTTTTCGAACTTGTGAAAAATTGTTTTTAAATCTAATTTCTAAGACTAAAAATAGCAAAACTCAAATAAAATTATTAAAAAAGTTGAGAGAGAACTAAGGCTAGGATTCCACTAATTTCCAATTTTTAAAATGATTAAATTCAATAATTATAATTATGTTATTCTACGTTTAATTGGATTCTAAAATATAGCAACAAGTAGATTTTCGAAAGAACAATTGTATAACAAAAGCATGGAACATCTAAAACCTAGGCCAAAGCATGTGCCATCTAACGAAATCACAATTGCTTAACAAAAATCATTAAATCAATTTTCAACCAAGACAAATAATCATAAAAGAAATTACAAAAATTAATTAAAATAGAAATATACCACTTTTCTTGGAACAATGACTTCCTCCATCACCTCAGCAAGGGGGTTTAGCTCCTCATGTTGAAAACACTCTCAAAATACTCATTCATGGCTCAAAAAGGTGTTTACAAGAGGAAAAATAATTGACACAAAAAGTTTGCTACCGATATAAATGTTACAGAGAAGAAAAGATAACTATTGCTAGCTGTTACAAAAGAACTGAATTCGAAAGAATAAGCGACGTGAATACACAGCTACGGCGAACGATTTAGTCAAAGTTAATGGCCACGGTTCCTTCATCTCCTTCGCAGCAGCAAATTTTCTAAACTTTTTTTTTTCTCTGGGCTCCTTCAAACCCCCACCCCACCCCCCCTTGTGATGCTTCCTTAACCTCTATTTATACTATGATAGAAACCCAGCTCCTTTAAATATGCTCATTCAATGAAAAATATTCTCGTGATATTTTTTCCTTTAATGGAGATGGCTCGACAATAGTTTTCTTTCCTTTAAACATGCTTTCGATGATTCTGTTGCCTCTTATCAAATTGATACCCTGAGTAAAAAGATTAGATTCCCATTACAAAGAAGATTTTCTTTTATTACAAAGAAAATTAAAACCGAGAATATCTATCTTTTTCCTTTTATTTTTTTTACGTAACTATGAAATTTGTTTTGATTTCTTTTTACGTGTTCGACTTCATACCAACTCCTCTTTATAAGGAAACAAGATAACTCTTAACTTAAAATCCCAAAATTTCCTCTCAGATCACGTCCACCAAATCCACAAATGGAGAAGATTGATTTCCCGCTAAAATTTGAAATTTGAAATGTAGGAAGTGGGTGCCCTGAACCAAAGAATGGGTGCCTTTATCAAATTTTTGGTGCCTTTATAACTTTTTGAACCAATTTTTCCCAAATGTTTATTTCTTCGAAAGTACCTACACACACAATAAAATCACAATATAAGTACACAATTGAGTTCTAACAATATACAAATTGAGATCAAATAAGACACAAAAACGTGTCTATCAATATGTATGAGTTAAATTGGGAATGTTCATAAATGTCGACAAAGTGTTTGAACATGTGCTAAACTTTAATATCTTATTGTTCATGTATATTCCTTTGATATTCAATCCAAGGTTTTATAATATCGATTTTTAAAATCATTTATGGTATCAAAATTATATTTTTTCCTTTCCTAGAGGTTTGTGTATCTCTAATGGCTATAGTTAAGTACATAGATGCATGCTAGATGATCTTAGTTGTCATATTATGATATAAATTTATTATGAGTTGGAAAATATTAGATCTTTTCTAATTTCAGAATATAAATTTATTGCATATCTTACGGATTTTCCAAATTGGTAGATCATTCCAAACAATTCATTGGTTATAACACTATAAATATGGAGTCTTGTATTCTTATAAACTCATCCAGAACACACCTTTGTAGTGTGGGAAGTTAATTTGAGAAAGAGGGGATTAATCTAATTAGGTAAAATATCTTTCATTAATTTCGTTTATGGATTTCTTTCGGATCATGAAGCTCTAGTGGTACCGTTCTTGGGAAACTAAGAATCGCGATGCTTTAGTTTTCTTTCTATATTGTTATTGTTTAAGAACTAAAGGTATAATTATCTATGATAGATCAAACTTGTTTATTCCATGGTCTTTCCCTTCTGAAATAAGACAACTCAAGTTTGTTTGATGATCTGACTATCAGAGATGTAAGTGATTCTGGACCTGTGGGATATATTTTTTGATCAATCAATGTTAACAGACTCTATTATGTATGGTTGATAAACAATGGAATCAAGTTGTTTTGCAGCGGTTACTTTTGAATATTGAAATTGGAGACTGAAGACTTGGACACTTTTGTTTTTGGTTCTGATATTTGTGTGACTTTATCCGAACTTGATTCTCTAGGATTTCATAAGCATGTTATTTCTATAAACATAAGACTTGTAGAAGATCGAACAAACTGTCTAGTGGTATTTATATGCTTAGATAGATATATTCATCAATTTGAATAAGTGACGGACGAGAAAATTCCGCCTCCGGAGCGGTGCTGCAAAGGACAGAACTCCCCGATGCGCCACTCGGACGACAGTAACCAGACCTCAAAGCTTAACTTCTCACTAGGAAGATGCATGTCAATTTGCCCTTCCGAGCATGCTTTGATTAGCATGCTTTGATTTCCATACTGCTCCTACTCATCCTTGTTCTGCAAAGAGTCCAAGGCCATAAAAGCCATTGATGAGGCCTTTGGCATGCATCACTTACTTTCCAGCGCTGTCCAGGCCTAAGTCATGCCTCGGACTAGCACATAAGCCATTATAGACCTACTTTCCTGTTTCCTTAACTCTGTTCCGACTATGCGCTTAGTGGATGCACTGATCTTGCTATTGTCAAGGGTGCAACAACCTGGCATATACCATTCATGCCATATAGCTTGATAGGAGTATAAACATCCAATAAATCGGATGCAACTACCTCATCAAGTGTGGTGACAATCATCTCTTGTTTTGGACTATCGAGCCAGATGATATGAGTCACCCAAGTGCCGCAATTACCTCAAAATTAGATGATATGAACGACAAGATGCTGGACCAAAAATGCAGCTACTTACGTACCCAACCTGTACCATGAAGAGATCAAGCATGACCGTAGTTCATCCGAAGGGTCATTTCGAATGGGACAAGCAACTTAAGCATATTAAGGCAAAACCAGCATCGATGCTAAGGGTTAATCGTTTCGAAAGTATATGCTTAGGCATATAAAATACGCGTCCGACGATTTCCAACCTATGTAGCAAGGCCAAAGTACAAGCAAAGACTAGTCTGTATAGGCCAAAGGACTTTCGCAAAGTATGCACAAGATTGTGCATAACTAATACCACTTGATATAGAAATATGCATTATCGAGTAAACAACACGAATGAATAATGCTTACGCATAGTTCAAGCTTCATCAGTTAAGCTACAATCATATTGACTCTTACGTATCAAGTATGCACCAATGTATAGGCTACATCGCATAAAATGTGCATTACCGCTCATGAAAATTCAACCAACGCCCCTCCCTATGTATGTCTTAAGCGCATTTCCATATGTTTAGAAAAGAAGAGTAAGGGACATCCATCGACTGCATATACCGACTTCCACCACTTTCACGACAAGCATAATAGTGCATTAACACTATGATGCTTACTCGGGTAAGCTACATCGGATAGTGATTCTTCCTTGGGTAAGCATCCTCGAGTAAGCTACTTAGCGTCAGTGATGCTTCCTAGAGTAAGCATCATCAATTTCCAACTAACACCTCCTCCCTATATATGTTATACTAGCATTTCTACAAGTGAATAAAATAAGGAAAAAGGACATTCATCTACCGTCGACCATTTTTGTGATAAGCATAATAGTGCATTAACAATATGATGCTTCCTTGGGTAAGCTACATAGCGTCAGTGATGTTTCCTAGAGTAAGCATCATCAATTTCCAACCAACACCTCCTCTATATATATGTTTTACTAACACTTCTACAAGTGAATAAAATAAGGGGAAAGGACATCCATCTACCGTCGGGCCATTTTCACGACAAGCATAATAGTGCAGTAACACTATGATGCTTCCTCGGGTAAGCTACATGAGGCGGTGATTCTTCCTCGAGTAAGCATCTTCGTCTTTTGAGAAAAATACTATTTTACGCCTGAGTGACCATTTCACTCCTAATATGTAAAATTATTATTTTACCCCTGAGCGACCGTTTTGCCCTTGGTACGTAAAATTATTATTTTACCCCTGAGAGAATGTTTTGGCCCCTGGTATGTAAAATTAATATTTTTACCCCTTAGTGGACGTTTCGCCCCTGGTGTGTAAAATTACTTTTTTTTACTATTTTACCCCTTAGTCAAAATTACGGGTGTTACAGAATATTTCAATAATTTTTTTTTTGGTTTGATCTTTTGACCAAAAGAGTTTATTGGTATAAAAATAAAATTCATTTAACTCTACTTTACTACTAATCTAAAGATTGATTTAGGTGACCGATAACTGAGTTGGTTAGTGGAACAAATTAGTCCTTTGCTATTTAGGGTTACGATCGAAGGAATTGAGTGCAGAAGTCTTCACAACATTGAAGCAACTCAAGATCAAAGTAGTTAATATCGTGTATCAATATCATATCGGCGAGGTGCAATACACCAAGACAAATGATTATATTCATATTTTATCGGTGATACACAATTAACTTTTTTATTTTATAATTTATAGATAAATGTGCATTATATTACTCAAAGTTTTAATAATGTAAAAACTCAATTAAACTAGTTTTACTTGAAAACCTAACATCCCCAAACATAGAATTTGTATGGAATTTTTTTTTTTAAAAAAAGACATTGTTAATAAATACATTTGTATCCTTATCGATATTATCGTCCGATACAGCCGATATAATCGGAATATTCATGTATCATTGATATTTTGCGTATCTTCTAGGTTAAAGACTGATAAACGATAAATTTCGATATTATCGACCGGTACGACCGACATTAACTATATTGCTCAAGATAGTAGACTTTCTCTTGGGATTCACGTGTATTGGATAAATTGTTGTAGGCGGAGGGATACTGAAGGAACTGGGTAACTTAGGGTAGTTTACTTTGTTTCAACTATACTAAGTTGTGGTTGTCAATGTGTATAGCGACTTAATTCTGAGAGTATTCAAAACTGGACTAGGTTCTGGGGTTTTTCTTCCAAGCAATTTTCGTCATTAACAAAATTTTGTGTGTTGTGTGATTGATTTACTTTCCGTATTATAATTGTTATACTTATAATTAAGTAATCATACTTGTAAGTTAATCATATCTTGGTCAAGATCCCATAATTAGTTCGAACAGAACTTTGACTATTACCAAGAATCACCTTCTTGAAATAATCTTTTAGTCGTTATGTTTCGATAAGATTATACAAGGTGAGTCTGTATAGTTTGATATCGAAAAGATTGTAGTGTACTTGGTACCCTCGTTATTTTATGACACAAAACGAAAAAGTTATGAGAAAAAAAATGAAACCAAGTTGGGCCTTTTTTGGGCATGCTCTTCTGATATAAGGCCACCCAAGTTTGTTTGAAAATTTGACCATCACAAATCTAAGTGATTCTGGATATGTGTGACATAATTGCTTATCAATCAATGTTAAAAGACCCCATTCTGTGTGTCTGATCAATAGTGGAATCAAGATATTTGCAATAGTTACTTTGAAGACTTGAAGACTTTTTTTTTTGGTGCTGATCTTTGTGTGACTTTCAATGAGTTTCAATCTCTGGGATTAACAAGCAGTTTATTCTGATAAACATAAGACTTTTGGAAGATCTAACAACCTGTCTAGCGAAATTTATTTGCTGGATAAATGTTGTTCATTAAGATTGGTTATTTCGATAATCATTGTTTTGGTTTGATCTTTTGGCTAAAGAAGTTTATTGATATAAATAGAAGACCCTTTACTCTGGTTTATCACTGATCAAAGGCTGATTTGGGGGATTGATAAGTGAGCTGCTGGAACAAATTTCGTTTTTTACTTTTTTGGATTACGATCCAAAGGAGTTAGGTGCATAAATAATCACAATAGGTGAAACAACTCAAGATATTGGACTCTATCTTGGGATTCAAATGCATTGGCCAGATTGGTTGTAGGCGTAAGGTACTGTGGAAACTGGGTAACTAGGGTTAGTTTACTTGTTCTCAACTATAAGAAGACGTAATAGCCAATTTGTATAATGGCTTAATTATGAAAGTACACAAAACTGAACTAGGTCCCGAAACTTTTTTGTCAGACAGTTTTCCGTTTTAATAAATCTTGTGTGTATGTGCTATTTACTTTACTTCCGTATTATATTATTTAGATTTATAACTAAATTAACTAGACTTGTATATTCATCACATCTTGGTAAAGATCTCATTATTTTTTCGATCTAAACTTTTATTATTACCAAGATATCCATGTTGAGATAATCTTAAAGCGTTATTGTTACGATAATCTTAGGTCGAATTCCCCCGACCTAGCCGTAATTTGTTGTGGATTTCTGTGTGAAGTATTCAACTTGTATATGGCTAGGTACTTAGACCTTCATAGACATAACTGACTCTGAAGCTTGTCTCCAAACTTGTTTCTCAACTCTTACTCCTCCTTTACAAGCCAGGATTAACTTCTTTCTTCTTATTTGGTTGAACTAGCTTCAAAACTTTTAAAGAACTTAAAATAAACAAAATCACTCCCACCCGTAGCAGTAACTTTTAGTAGCATAAGTTGTGTGCCACTTCTTAATATTATAACATTAATAGTATCTCTTAGGCTAAAAGGTTGAAAAAGGATTTTCCCAGTCTTCAGTGTCTTCAACTGATTAATCTCAGTCGCCATATTGCTCATTTGCGTTTGGGGCTCTTTAATTGCATTATCAGTTGTTTGTTGTTTTTTCTGAGCTGGTTGTGGGTGTTGTACTTGCGGTGGAAACCCGCTTGTACGATTCAAAACCGCTCATGGAGATGCAACTTGATCTTTTGCATTGCTGGAATTAGAATGATCTCTCCATCCTGCATTGTATGTGTTAGAAAAGGGTTCATACCTCTGTCGTTCCCGATCTTGGTATATATCATTGGATTTATCAATGATTTCAAAAGTTTGGGTAGATGGTCGGATAACAACAACTGCAATTAGTTGCATCTCGTTGACGAAATTTAGTAACTTCACTAACTCTCCTGACGAGTAATTCTGACCCACGACTTGAAAATAATTGAGAATTTTCTGCCATGTTCTCAATTAACTCTCTAACATGTGATACTGTCTTGTTTATTAATGCACCACCACCTATAACGTTGAGGAGATTCATGTCACTCGCTTGAAGATGTTCGTATAAGTATTGGATTATCAATAAATCATTGAATTGATGATGCGAGAAGCTGGCCACCAAAATATTGCAACATTCCCAACATTTATACAATGTTTCTCCTGTCATCTGTTTAGTCCAAAAATCTCTATCCGAATTTGATTCATCTTTGATGCAGTAAAGTACCTCTCTATGAAAAATTTCTTCAAATTGTTGTAGGTTGTAACACTTCCAAAAAATAAATAGTATAACCATTCCTTAGTGGTGTCTACCAAGGAGAATAAAAATTCCCGTAACATAACTCCATTTGCACCAGTTCCTTTGGTAGCATGGTCGTGACTATGTTATGGAAGTCCATTAGATTCTTATTTGGATCTTCATTAGACATTCCATCGAACTTTGGCGATACTCGGATCAACCCTGGCTTGATCAAGAAGTTGGATGTTGTTTGAATAAATTTTTACTACGTATCCATCTTGTGAAAAGCTAAATCCTTTGGTGTACAGTTTGCATCACCCATTGCTTCTTCTTGTTTCTCTTTCAGTACTATGCCATTCCTTGTGGTAATTCTGATATGTGGATACCAAAAGGTTTCGTCTTAAGAACAAGAAGATAAGTACCTCAAACATAATTTTAGAAAAAAAATTTGAAAACAAGAATAAGAAATCAAAACAACTATTAATCTAGTATGCCTCTATGACAGCGGTGTCAAAATTTGGTCGGTTGTCAACAAAGCAAAATTATTTCAAGTTCTTTCACTTCACAATTACAGACAAGAGTATAACAATAAGACAAGTTCAATTAACAAGGAAATTTTGTTGTTTAAAATTAGTTTGAGATAAAACTTAAGCTGAAAGTGTTTAGAAAAATATTAGAGGAAAAAAATGGTTAAGGAGTTCACCATACATCACTACACATTTTACTCAAACAAATATCAATATCATTATCCACCTTCTCATGTTACCAATAACCTAAATTATGCCCACTCGGTGTAATACTTCGTTATGACTCATAATTTAAACAGATTGTGCAATCACTAATATATGAATTCTTTTCCACCAAATAACCAAGTGCTTATAGCTAACAAATTCAATTTGAGAAAAAAATTAATATCTGTGAGACGATATATTCATAGGAAATACATCGCACTTAATGCGACATATTCAACCTATGTCAATCTTTACTTGTGACTTCCTTCACGATTTGCACCGCTAGATATTATAAATTATTACTCGTTGTTAGGGTTTTCGATAAAGTTACCTAAGAACTCTAACTAGATATAGATAAGTTATGAAGATATTTAATTTGCGACTTAAACATACGAAACAACCAATTATATTATATTAACACAATTAAATAATTTTTATACACAGTAAAAATTAAACAATATACAAGAAAGTGAAGAAATTAATTCATTAGTTGAATAACATGCTCATGACTTAAAATTACATCCTTAACCATTATGAGAAGTTTAGATACTCATGGTTTTAACAAAAACCATGAAAATATTAAGAAGAAAATGTAAAGTAAACCATAAGATTGTTGAGATGTTCTTTACGGTTGCAAACCCTAGCCCATTCTTCTCCTTGTTGTTGTAGAGTTTTTGTCCCCTTTTGAGAGTCTAAAGGGTTTTCTTATGTAGTATTCATCAATTCTAGGGCTTAGAATCCTGACGGGACTAGAAAACTCGATTTAAAAACCAAATATAATCCACAAATACCTTACCTACGGCTAGGTCGAATGTTTTTTTGCTACTTGTGGGTCTGACAACCAATTTATCGCAAAAAATCTCCAGAATTACAACTAGGTCGAACCCATCCGTAAATAACTCTGAAAACCGAAGATTTTTGGTGATTTTTAGGGTCACTTACGGCTAGATCGTGTAGGAAAAAACTCGACCGTAAGTGATTCTGAGTTTTGATTTCCTTCTTCACCATTTTGCTCATAACTCATTCGTCCAACATCTGATTGACCTTATTATTTTTGTGTTGTGTTTGTCTCTTCGTTTTCTACAAGATATACGTGATTTTTTTTTTTTTAAATATATCTCCTCTTTTCATTTTAAGACTAGGTATAAAGCCCTATACCTAGCCATAAGTTGCTCTAGAATTTGGTGTGAAGTCTTCCACTTGTCTATAACTAGTTTCTTGGATCTTCCTAGATGTAAGTGACTCTAAAATTGTCTCTAAGCTTGTTTCTCAGCTATTACTTCTTTTTTTTTCATGACAGATTGTACTATTTTCTTCTTAATTGGTTGAACTAGCTTCAAAACTCCTAAAGAACTCAAAAACAAATAAAAATAAAAGCATAGTAACATGTAAGCAATGAATTAGAGTTCAAAACTAGTTAAAATAATGCAACTATCATTGACTCCATGTGACCGACTATCCTCTTCCTTGTGTGAGTAGTTTGATACTCACACGTGTCGTAGACAGCCAAACCATAACCCTTACGATATCCCCCCATTTATTGCATTATCATCCTTTATGTGTGATGTGTCATATGATATGGGAGTATTCTACAAATTTATTTTAACTTTGATGGAGGAATAATCATATTTTACGTGTGAAGATAAGCCTGAGTTGTGTGGAGAGCTCAAGAAGGTTTTGTTATAACTGTATGTGTCATCAAAAGAGCACATGCTTGGATGAGGTCGATTGTCGATATAGTATAGAAATTTGCATGGCCGGATTTATGGAGAGGATGTGGCAGACCGGTCATGAAGAGGAGCGAGGCCGGTCCTGAAAAAAAGCTATGGTTGAACTAGCTTTAAAATTCCTAAGAACTCAAAAAAAAAAAAAAACATAATAACATGAAAGCAATGAATTAGAGTACAAATCTAGTTCAAATAATACACTTAACATTGACTCCTTATGAATGAATATCCTCTTCTTTTTTTGAATAGGCTGATACTCACACGTGTCATAGATATCCAGACCAAAAACATAAAGAGCCCCCCCCCCCCCCCATTTATGACGTAATCAATCTTTATATGTTATGTTTCATATGATGTGCCAATATTTTCCAAAGTTATCGTAACTTTGATGAAGGAATATTCACGTTTGTGTGTGAAAGCAAGCCTGAGTTAAATGGAGAGATCAAAAAGGTTTGTTATAGCCGTATACATCGTTAGAAGAGTATATGCTTGGATGAGGTCGATTGCCGACCTATTATGGACATTTGTTAAGAGAGAGAAAAGGCATGGCTAGATATGTGGAGGGCGGAGACAAGGACGGTTCTGAAGAGAAGCTATGTTGAGGCCGATCTTGAAGATGAGCTATGGTGAGGTCGGTCCTAAAAATGAGCGATGACTTGATCTAGTCGAAGTAAAGTATTGACTTAGGTGACTGTTTGTTTAACGAAGAACGGAGGTGAGGCAGGATATGAAGAGAGGCTGAGGTCTGATGTATTTTGTTTAGTTAGAGGAGCAAGACGAGACGTTTTCCAACCATAGAATCAAGGAGAGGCACTGTATAACCATATGAGCAAGGTGAGCCATTTCCTAGTCATAAGATCAAGGTAAATGATGAGGTTGATCATCAACCTAGCTTGGTCGTCCGTCGATCGAATAACGGAGGAAAGGTTTTTCCATAAGAGGAGCTGAAGACTAGTGTCCGTGTTCGAAGAAAGCAGAAACCCTATATACATGTGAGGGTCCCCTAATTGAGTTAGTAAGATTTGAGAGGTGAAATATATAACTAGGAATAATCTTGTAAAGTTCAAATGAATCTCAGATGTCATGAACCGAATATTTTGGCTTTGGACGTACTCAAGACTGTACAATCTTGAGCTTTCTTGGGAGGCCTAGTTGCAGGACCTTCCATAGAAGAGGCACCATGCATTGGCATGGTTTCTAGACTGAGGTTAGGCCATTGCTTTGTCGAGGCTCAAGCTCAGGTATGTATGGAAGCAAGCTTGCGTCTTGTCCTTGTCATGTCTGTGGTTATCCTTAGTCGAGGCTCTTCCTCCGTCTCATATGGGGCTCAATCTTTTGTATTGTTCGAGGCTTCACCTCCGCCTTAGCTGCGGCCTCACCTTCGTCTGGGCGAGGCATCACCTCCGCCTTGGCAATGCCTCACCTTAGTTTGAGTTGAGGCTTAACCTTCGTTGTGGATGAGGCTTACCTCCATATGATTTGAAGATTGAGATTTATCTTCCTTGAAAGATGAGCTTCGCCTTGTTTGAAGGCTATACTTCGTCTTGCGTTTAGGCTCTTCAAATAACTCGGAGGTTGAAACGTGCAAATGAGGCTTGATTGTGTTTTGATTAAGTAATCGAACTTGAGCTAGGATTGTTGGTTGCAAAATGATCATTTTCCCATGGTCATAAAATGAACATTTTGCCCTTGGTCGAAAAATCAACATCTACAATGTAATCTTCAATTCTTCATCTTCTTGAGTAACCCGAAAAATCCTAAGACTCTACTACTTATTCTACTCCAAACCGAAGCTAACTTTAGTAGACTAAATCAATAAATAGTTTTGGCTAATAACATATGATAACATATTTGACATTCCAAGGTATGCATGTTCAACCAAACATTCGCTCTAACAGTATCACCTCGGTTTACAACCGGAGTTCAAATTTTTTATGGTATTCGATTCTCAGGGTTAGCGTGGGCTTATGTCCTCGAAGTAGTTAAGTTAAAGTTAGATTAAGCTAAATTATTTAGTTTCTTCCACTTTTAGGGGTTAGTCGGTGCCGTAAGATTTGGTTAAGGTTAGGTTAAGTTAGAAGTTTAGTTCTTGTAAAACAAATCGGTGCGTCATGTTATGGTTAAGCTATGGTTAGTTTTGCTGGGATATGGGTATAATCTCAGTCGTCCAATCTAATGCTTATAATATAGAAAATATGTACAAAATTTTTCTTTGTTTTTTCCATTCCAACTTTAACCTTTAAATTCTTTCTATTTATTAAAATAATGTATTAATGATGATATAATAAATAAGAGGGAGAATCCACTCACACTGTTATTCTCACATTTTGAATGTAATTTTATTGAATAAAAATCAAACAATAACGAAACTGAAACTAATATTTTGGGGATATGTTATAAATGTCAAAATATCTGTTAAAAATGAGTGCATTCTGAAATATCAAACCTCACTATCTAGCAATCTTAATTTAAAGGGAAACAAATTTGTTAATTTTCAAAGTAGTGGATGATGGTGTTAGAGGTCTCAGAATCTGCTTATTTTTTGTATAAACGTAAAGCTTTATAATAGGAACATATCTTTAAAATATTAGCTTTAAATCCGTTACCATTTAGGTTATATAAAAAATGACATCCAAAATATGAGATAATGTGAGTGGATCCCTTTTATTAAATAAATGGATATTTTAGACCTTAAAAAAACCAATCTGGACGGATAAAAAAACTCTAACTTGATTCTTTAAAACTTGCACAAAAAAAGTATAAATAAAGAGAATTATTTTCTAGAGATAAATGGTTTGGACACCTAAAGGAAATAAAAGGTGAGACAAATGCATGACTAGATATGAGTCTTTTCCCATCGGAAATTAATATGAGTGTTTTTTTTGTGTGTAAAACTCTTGATGGACGTCACATTATGTTTCACTTTTATCTCATCCCTTTATCTTAGTTTTTGTCTGGACTTTAGTATTTTCGTAAAAAACAAAAACGTTAAATGTGGATCAATTTTTATAGTTTAAATATGGACTAGTAAAATTCAATCATCCGAAGCTTTTTTAAAGGTCCTACTCAAACCTTAAACCCTATCCTATTGATCTCGAGATTTATCCGTTTTGTACCATCCATAGACGGACCGGGAAAGAAACTAGCAAACAGAGAAAATAAAGCTGCCGATCAAAGAAAGCAGGATGTAAAAAACTTGACAGGAAAAACAATCTGCTACCACCAAAACTAAATCCCGTATAACGAAGTCCACATCATATGCACTCAAAATTACCCATAAAGTCGGATAACACTTTACTTAGAAGATATATGAAAGTCGGATAACACTTTACTTAGAAGATATATGAATGGAGTCAAAAGGTTTTTCTTTTACATAACTATTTAAGCTTGCCTTGTATGTCACACATACATGTATTTTGTTCCCCACTTTACATGTTAGTCATGCTTGGGGTTTGTAAATTTAACTTTTTCAAATGTCTAAAAGGTAAACTGCAAAGCAATATATCTATCTACATATCCAATCCTTGCTCTGAAAATGATATGATTATTACCTTACGACAAATGCATTGGTTTGAGGTTTAATTAGAACAGAGATTAATTAACTTAGTTAACCACCGAATGAGAACAAGACAGCTAACTGATTACGGAATATAAACAACAAATTAATCATTTTGATTATCTTAATTAAACGAGATTAACTAAGTAGTCAAGGAAACATGCTCCATGGGTGATAGTGATACATGTTTAGCTATAGGAATGCATTGAATATAGATAGCTTTATATGTTGGATGATTTTCACCTAATCCAACAGTGTTTAACCATGCACCCATTTTATGAGGTAGTATAAGTGGTTGACAACTTGAAGGTTCGAAAATCATATACAATAATAAACAGGTATCTTTCATTTCACGAAGGAGAAAGGGTTTAAATAAGATCAATCATCACCGGATCCAAGGAATACAATAATGTAATACACAATTTGTAACTGAATATTTCAATTAATACTATAGAAAAGTAATTTTTTTAATATGTTGTGATTTTTAATAATGAAAAGCTACTGCCAATCCTATACTGTATAGGTTTTACACTTCAACTTATAAAAATTCCATAGAATGGATTGTTGATTCCCAACACTATTTTTTTAAGATTTTATTATTCCTGGATCCAAAATTTTTGAATTCAAGGCTTTTTAATAAAATTTTCATCTTTAATATTCTCTGTAATGACTAAAATTAGCATAAACAACTATAGGTTTTCATTTTCACTTTTTCCTTTTTAATTTCTCTCTTTTCAAGAGAAAGAATTTTAGGGTTTTTCAGATCTCGTTTATGGATGCCGGAAAAACGATTTGCTCCGTCGATATCTGCTTCTATATCTATTGATGATGTTTCTGGAAAACTATTAGCTTAATTCATCGTTCTCTGCTATCGTATCTGTTGATAATTTTCATCCGTCAAAGTCAGATGGTGGAAAGTTGATTAAGTTCGTTATCAACAACTGGATCTGAGGATTCATCAAAAGAAAGATTATAAAGATAAGTTTCTTCTTCTCCTATCATATCAATTTGATTAAGAGATTCTAGATTCAATTTTTTCGAAAACAAATTTCAGAAAACCATTTTTAAAGTTTTTTAAACATAAATCTTCGAAATTTTTTCGTATAACTTATTAGATTCAAAATCAGAGCTAAGATTGACAATCATCTACTCACTACAGTCGTTTTAATATAATTTTTTGAAGAATCTTGAACAAACTTTCCAGATTTGTTCTTCGTCAAAAAATCGTCGTAACTCTCAATTTCTAGCTATGATCTAAACACAATTTTGAGATTCGAAATCAGAGAAACTTAATCTTTGTTACCCTATTATATCGATCTGGATCTTTTCAATATATTAACTATTGGAAACCCTAGATCGTACTGTTAAGATTTTGTTATAGGAATGGTGGCCTGTAGTCGTTGGAGAGGGTGCTTGGTAGCAGTGGTGGCAAGGACCCAAAATGGAGTGCCAAAATTAAGAGTAGTTAGCTGGTGGAAGTTAGTTTTGATTGTCAGTTAATAGGGCAGGTGTCAGTTTGTAATTGGCAATTATATTAGCCATTAAGTGTGATTAGCCGTTAGTTGAGCGTGTGGGATTTTCGTGTGAGTTAATCTGGTATAAAACCAGAGCCACACAGTCTGTTGTAGCAACTTTTGGAATATTAATACAATTCTACTTTTCCAATTCTTCTCTGCAAGAATTTCCCTTCATTTTCCTTCAACTCCATTAACGTGTTCTTGGGTTCTAGATCAGGAACTTAACATTTGGTATCAGAGCTTTGTTTCGAATTTGAATGATTGTTGTTAACTTTTATATACTGTTCACTGCTAGCAATGACAAATCACACAACAAGGATTTCAAATCTTGAGGAAAGATGGACTGAATTCAATCATGAGATTTCAAATCTCAGTGATAGAGTCTCAGGTCTATCTCTAGGTCTCAATGGAGCTACAAGCAGGGTGGATGGACTCACCTCTAGGATGGATGAGTTTTTAAATCAATTAAGCATTATCTTTTATTTTATGCAAGAAACAAGGGCTAATAACAGTAATGAGCATACTGGAAATGCTAATCATGTACATCCTGAAGGTGTGGAAAGTACAAATCCAGTAGGGAATCAAAATCATAGAAGAGAAAACTTAAGTGTTGTTGGAAGGAATAATTCTCAACCTAGAGTTGAACTTCCCATATTCAACAAAGGAGATGATCCAATGTTGTGCATCTACAAAGTGGAACAATACTTTAGGTTCTATGAGGTACCAGTAGAGCAAAAGGTAACCATAGCTTCTTTCCAACTGGAAGGAGAGGTCCTGCAGTGGTTTTATTGGCAAGGATATGACAGATCTAATCCTACTTGGGATATGTTTGTAGCAGAGTTATGCAAAGAATTTGGCCCTGCTGACTACATAGATTTTACTTCATCACTTTTCAAATTGAGACAATCAGGTAATTACCAGGATTATGTATCTACTTTCAGGAAATTTGCTATTAGAACATCAGGAATATCTCAAGATGCTCTTAATAGTTGCTTTATTGGAGGACTTAAGGATGAACTAAAATTTGATGTCCAGTTGCTTAAACCAGCAACAGTGCATGAAGTTATATCCATTGGTGCTCAACTGAACTCTAAACTTAGAGCCTTGAACTCCAGTTTCCAAAGACCAATTAATAGAGTGTTTAATCAACCTACACCACAAATAAACACAGATCCAGTAAAGAAATTTCCCAGATTAGAGTATAAAAAGATATCTCCCTCTGCAGTTACAGATAGAACACTCAATTATTTGTGTTATTATTGTAATGGGAAATGGTTTAGAGGTCATACATGCAAAGAAAGAACCATAAAAGCTGGACATGTGCAAGCATTGGTTCTAGATTTGGTAGAAGAGTTGTCAGAAGATGAGCCTACGGAAACTGTAGAAGAAATCCAGGACCCTTCCCAACCTTCAGCTTCATTATCATCAATTCAGTTGAGTGAGTACGCCTTGTTTGGAGCTGAGCAAATGCTAAATGTAAAAACTATGAAAGTCAGTGGTAGACTTAGAGGTGTGGAAGTTAAGGTACTACTAGATTCTGGCAGTACACATAACTTTGTGGACTCCAGGCTTATTCATAGGCTCAATTGGACTCCTCAACATGAAGATCCAGTGGATGTGATGATAGCAGATGGTAGTACAATTAAAGGAGGAGGAGTGTTCCGAAATATTCTTATAGAGCTAGGAAACTATAAGGGGAATATTGATCTAAGGTTGCTTCCTCTAGGTGGCTGTGATATAGTTCTTGGAGTCCAGTAGTTGTCTACTTTGGGCAAACTCACTTGGTATTTTTCTAAGTTGAGTCTGGAGTTTAATATACAGGGACAATCTTATGTGTTGGACCAGATGGTATCTCCACCTCCCTATACAGACATAATGACCATTAAACAAATGGAAAAGATGATGGAGATCACCAAATTTGCCTATGTGATTTGTAATCTAGAAGGGAAGGAGCAAGAAACTTATAAACATTTGTCTAAACATGAGGAGACAAGTCTGCAAGGCTTATTGCAAGAATACAAGAGCTTATTCCAGACTCCCAACTCACTACCTCCAGAAAGGAATTGTGATCACCAAATTGTGTTCAAGCCTGGATCCAAGCCAGTGAACAGAAAACCATACATGTATGGTCCCTTACAGAAAACTGAGATTGAGCTTGCTATTAGAGACCTCCTTGATTCAGGATTCATCAGACCAAGTCAAAGCCCATTTGCATCTCCAGTTCTTTTAGTTAAAAAGAAAGATGGTACTTGGAGGATGTGCATGGATTATAGAGAGTTGAACAGCATGACTATCAGAAATAATTATCCCATTCCTCTGATAGATGACCTCTTAGATGAAATTTTTGGTGCTAGAGTTTTTACAAAACTAGATTTGAGAGCTGGATATCATCAAGTGAGGATGACACCCTTAGATATACATAAAGCAGCTTTCAGAACTCATGAAGGTCTATATGAGTTTCTAGTTCTGCCATTTGGTTTGACAAATGCTCCTGCCACATTCCAAAGCTCAATGAATGAAATTTTTAAAGCTTACTTGAGAAAATTCATATTGGTTTTCTTTGATGACATACTACTATACAGTAAGAACTGGAAAGATCACTTATCACACCTTAGGCTTACTTTCAAAATGTTGCACACTCACCAATTATTCTTGAAGGAGTCCAAGTGTGACTTTGGAGCAAAACAGATTAACTATTTGGGACATGTAGTGACAGAAGTTGGAGTAGCTCCTGATCCTGACAAGTTGAGAGTGGTTCAAGAGTGGCCACAACCAAGCACTCTTAGACAATTGAGGGGATTTTTGGGACTTACTGGATATTACAGGAAGTACATTCCAGGTTATGGCAAGATATGCCAACCATTATTTGAACTGACCAAGAAAAATAATTTCAAGTGGACTTATGAAGCAGTTGAAGCATTCACTGAATTGAAAAGAATCATGATTAGCCCTCAGGTCTTGGCCTTACCAGATTTCTCTAAGCCATTTTTCATAGAGAGTGATGCCTCTGACACTGGCATTGGTGCAGTGCTGCAACAGGAAAATAGACCAATAACATATTTTAGTCAGGCTCTGGGAATTAAGAATGCAGTTTTATCTGTGTATGAGAAGGAACTCATAGCAATAGTGCATGCAATTAAGAAATGAGAGCATTATCTGCAGGGACAGCATTTCATAATCCAAACAGATCATAACAGTTTGAAGTATTTTCTAGATCAGAAGGCTAATACTACCTTCCAAAGAAAATGGGTAAGCAAGTTGATGGGCTATGATTATGAAATTCAGTACAAAAAGGGTTGTGAGAATAATGCTGCAGATGCATTGTCTAGAGTCCATGCTGATGTGTCTGTTCTGGAGCTACTAGGGATATCTTATCCCTACTATAACTGGATAGATGAGCTGAGAACACATTTGGAGAAGGAACCATATATCATGGAAAAGGTAAAGGCCTATCACTCTAGTGGAACTTTTTCTTCCCCTCAACTGACCTATGAGAATGGTCTATTGAAGTACAAGGGCAGAATTGTACTCAGTCCTACCTCTGAGTAGAAAACCAAGGTATTGGAAGAGTGTCATACAAGTCCAGTGTCAGGACACAATGGAATTCTCAAGACATTTCAGAGAATTAAGAGATCATTCTATTGGGAAGGGATGAAAAAAGACATTAAAACATTTGTCTCTGAATGTGCAGTGTGTCAACAACAAAAATATGAAACTTACTCTCCTCCAGGACTGCTGAATCCACTACTAATTCCTGAGCAGGTTTGGACATCCATAAGCATGGATTTTATTATTGGGTTGCCAAAATCTAAAGGGAAAACAATAATTTTTGTTGTAGTGGACAGGCTATCTAAATATGCTCATTTCATGGCATTGTCTCATCCTTATATTGCTTCAATGGTGGATCAGGTATTCATTGACAATGTGTTTAGGCTGCATGGTATGCCCACCTCTATAGTAAGTGATAAAGATACTATTTTCTTGAGTCAGTTTTGGAAGGAATTCTTCCACCTCAATGGTTCAAAGCTTAACATGAGTTCTGGGTACCACCCCCAGACTGATGGTCAAACTGAAGTAGTAAACAGATGTATTGAAACTTACTTAAGGTGTTTCACATCATATGCTCCTTTGGATTGGGTTAAGTGGTTGCCCTGGGCAGAGTGGAGTTATAACACTACCCATCATACTGTAACAAAGATGTCCCCTTTTCAAGTATTGTATGGGTATTCTCTACCCCTCATTTCTTCCCATGAGACAGGATCTGCTGGAGTAGAAGCTGTAGAAGAAGTGACCAACAGGGACAAGATATTGCAAATTTTACACAACAACTTGTTACAGGCTCAAGATAGGATGAAGACACAAGCTGACAAAAAGAGATCTGAAAGGGAATTCCAAGTTGGGGATCTGGTTTTCTTAAGATTATCCCATACCAGATGCGCTCTCTGGCTAAGCACTCATTTCAATTCGAGTCCTTATCTTGTATGACCAGTTTTTGCCCTTTACTAGAAAATTAAGTCCGTTTTCAATTCCTCAACATATATGCATACGAAGGAATACAGTAAACCGACTTGCAGGGGATTCGTGGGTTGATCGAGTCTTACCTCCCATACCAAACGGGGGATGATTCGGTTGTAGTCGACTCGGGCCACCGACTCCTGTGTCAGTGTGCGAACCTGAGGGGCCGACACAATATCGTAATTGTCGTCCTTCCCTGTAGCAGTTTATATTCAAATAATACCCTTCCGTGGGGTTAAGAATAATAAAATGTCCAAAGTCCCAAAAATAATGTCCAAAAAGTGTCCAAATAAATAAATAAATAAATAAATTAAAGAAATAATAAAAATCGTAATACACTTTTCTAAAAGAAAACAAATAAAATCTAAATAAAATAAAATCTAATTAAGAAAAATCTTCGTCTTCTTTTTTGTTATTTAAGCTTTAACTTTTAACTCCAAGTCTTTAGCTTTAATTCCAAGTCTTTGGCTCACTTTCTTTTCGATCCAAAATCCAACCTGTAGCAAAAAGAGAAATACCAAAAGAAACGTAAAATAGAACAAAGTAAAATAATAAAAAGAAAAATAAAACCTAAAAATAAATCTAAAACTCTAAACCTAAAAACAAGTCCGCGTCGGCGTCGCCAAAAATTAATGTGATTTTAATATAGTGGTAAAAGGGTTTGATTTTCGGACTTGTGAAGATTTAGTTTCTAGACCTAATTTTTATTTACTAAAAATAAATAAGATTAAACAGATTTGATTTTTAAAATAGATGGAAGAAAACTAGGGTTTAAGATTCCACCATTCACCAATACTTCTGTGATATGCCTAACAATTCTATGCTCAATTTAATCTAAATATGCCAAATATAGGTTTTTAAAAGAATAATTGTAAATCCTAAGCATGAGACTTCAAAAGCAGTCAACCCAGCATGACTCATCAAAAGAGAACACAACTATTTAAGAAAAACTATTTTTTTCAATTTTAATCAAGCAATTAATAATAAAAGAATTGTAAAGAAAATATAGATAAAATAGACATACCACTTAATTAGTGAAGAAAGGCTTCCTCCGTCACCCCAGTGATGTTGATTAGCTCATTGTAATGGAAACGCACTCAAAATATAGTTTCATTGCTCAAAAAGTGCTTACAAAGGCTAAAAAGAAGTAACACAGCCGATTTGTTACGCTTATAAGCGTTACAGTGAGGTGGTTCAGCGTGTTACAAGAGGAAGAAAAGGGAACATGAATAAAGATCGGACGTTTAATGCAGCAAAAAATGACTGCTTCAACAACTTAATAGACGACTGTTCCAGCGACACAGTCAGCGACAGTTTACTGAACCCTTATGTTCTTGGTGTTCTTCCTCTTCACAGCAGCAGCAGTTTTCTGTCAACTTCTTCTGGTGCTCTGGATACCTCCCCCCTCCTCGATTTCTTGGCTTTTCTTGGCTATATATAGGGTGTACAAACCCTAGAGAGTCTTCTAAGTCAAATCAAACTCTTAAAACAACTCCCAATCAATCTCTGAATTTGTTTGAAACCAAAACAGGAACCAAGTCCTTTTCCCGTCCAAACTTGGATTTTCCAGCCAATTTTCCGGCGTGAATCACTCTTGCTTGATGTGTTTAAGCTTTTTTTTGATCTCTTCTAGTCTTTGGGTAACTTAGAAACACTCAAAATCTCACAAAATCACGTAACTCCCTTATCAGAAGTTTTCTTCACGTGTTCCTACCATTCTCGGATTTGAAATGAAAAGGGGGTGCCTTAATCAACTTTTGATGGGTGCCTTTAACAACTTTTTGAGCCGAATTTTCCACAAATATTTATTTCTCGAAAATACCTACAAAGACATAAAAAGACATAATAAGTACAAAAACGAACACTTTCAAAATAGATAATCGAGTGTAATTTAGACACAAAAATGTGTCTATCACTGGAGTAGAAGCTGTAGAAGAAGAGCTGACCAACAGGGACAAGATGTTGCAAATTTTACACAGCAACTTGTTACAGGCTCAACATAGGATGAAGACACAAGCTGACAAAAAGAGATCTGAAAGGGAATTCCAAGTAGGGGATCTGGTATTCGTAAGATTAGTCCCATACCAGATGCGCTCTCTGGCTAAGCACTCATTTCACAAGTTGCAACCCAGATTTTCTGGACCATTCCAGGTGTTGTAGCGTGTGGGACAAGTAGCTTACAAAATCCTCTTGCCTCCTCAGTGTAAGTTACATCCTGTGTTTCATGTAAGCTTCCTTAAGAAAAAGCTAGGTGCACAAGTTCAACCACTCCATTCTTTACCAGATTTGGAGGACAAACATCGACTGGAGCCTCTTAAAAAGTCTTGGGTAGTAAGATGGTTTTCAAGAGAAACAGTGCAGGCTTACGCACTGTTAGTACCAAGTGGTTGGTACAATGGAGGGGGCAGACAGAAGAGAATGCTTCCTGGGAAGACTCTGAAATATTAAAGCAACAATTTCCTGTATTTGATCAAGCAACATAATCATATCCTTGAGGACAAGGAAGATTTTTGGCAAGGGGTATTGTTAGGATTCTGTTATACGAATGGTGGCTGTAGTCGTTGGAGAGGGTGCTTGGTAGCAGTGGTGGCAAGGACCCAAAATGGAGTGCCAAAATCAAGAGTAGTTAGCTGGTGGAAGTTAGTTTTGATTGTCAGTTAATATGGCAGGTGTCAGTTTGTAATTGGCAATTATATTAGCCATTAAGTGTGATTAGCCGTTAGTTGAGCGTGTGGGATTTTTGTGTGAGTTAATCTGGTATAAAACCAGAGCCACACAGTCTGTTGTAGCTGCTTTTGGAATATTAATAAAATTCTACTTTTCCCAATTCTTCTCTACAAGAATTTCCCTTCATTTTCCTTCTACTCCATTAACGTGTTCTTGGGTTCCAGATCAGGAACTTAACACGTACTTGAAAATTTTAGTCCTTTTTTTTTTTTAGGTTTGGAGCTTAATACTTTAACTGGTTTTGACTTGTTGCAGGTTGATCGAATATGGTCTGGTTGTAGAAACCCACAGTTAGCTGATCGATTTACTCTTCTCATCCCACTCTGCCTAGATTACATCAAATGTTAGTTATCTCTATTTTATCTGATCCTATTGATTTTTTTAATAATGAGGTTTGATTAACGTCGATAATTGGTTACAAGGGATGTAACATACAATAAACAGTACCCATTAGCTGCGCCCGATATTATATTGTTTCTGAAGATGAAAGTTTTCATCCGTTGTTTGTTGATGGTGATGGGGAAACATCTAAAAGTAGTTTGTGTGATTGGAATATCAAGGATCCTTTGAATCTCTTGGCACTATTTCATGAACTAAGGTCGTTTGTAGTCGACATTGAACTATCTTATGTTCTTCTGCATATATGTGTATTTGACACTTTAAATGGTTTGTCTTATAGGGATATTTACACACTGCATCAGAGGAAAAGAATTGCAGAACTTGACGACGAGAGATTGAAATTCGAAATTAGCACCATTCATCATATGGAGGTAAGTTAAGATTCAAAATGAAATCAATGTTGTCTTACCTTACAGATTGTTATCGTTGGGCTATTCTTACAAACTATTTAGTTTTGATCTATTAACTAGATGTAGCTTTTATGTGTTCTTTGGGTCCTTAATCCCATGCAAAGAGAACCAGTTTTGTTCGGTTCAATATAGTACTTGTCCAAAAACTTAACTGCCTGTAACCTATCTTTTCTAATTAACTGTCTAGATTTTGCTAGTACTTTAACGTGTGTCTTGAGACTTGAGCAATTGATGTCAGTATTAACTTACATGTTCATGGAACATGTATAATGTCTTCTTAGATTTCAATGCAAATTTAGGTGAGTAAGAAGATTCCAATCCATGTTTACATTTAATGATTCTATCTATTTTTCCATTTTTTACATGTGAATTGCAGGATAATTTGTTGTGTAACTGCTAGTTACACGTGCTAATTGAATGTGTAGAAGTTTGAGTGAACCCGAAATGATGCGTAGTTCAGTTTACTGATAGGTTAATAATTCTATTTTTTTCATTTATTAGACTTTCCCTATATATATGCTAGTTGGGGAAATTTGTTAAACCGATGAGTATATTAAGACGGTAGTATTCACATTTGCTTTACACACTCTATATGCATGTAAGTGCTAATTACACATGCATTTTGTATGTGTACCAACAGATTATATATACATTTTGTATGTGCAGTGTATCAGCATATTTTGGTTTACTCTTTTGATTAGTAAATGAAAAATTATTATAGTTAACATAGTGTACATGCCAGTTACACTAGACAGATGCGTGTGTAACTCCCAGTTACACTAGACAGATACGTGTGTAACTCCTAATTACATATGCTAAGATAGGTTATCAAGTGTATATCTGTGTTTTTTTTGTTCGCTTTGTAATTGTTCTAAAATTTTGTTTTTGTTCATCCAACCTAATCCTATGGATGTTTATTTTGTTGCAGATATGTAAATATTTTGGAATCGAGGAAGACAAGAAGAGAAGACAACATTTCTATTATAGGATGTCGTGGCAAATTCTAGGATTTTGTTTTACATATCTAGTGTTTTAACTCGTTTATTGTGTTCAATAACAACCGATTACTATAATTGATAAATGGAGAAATTATTGTAAATGAATATTAAAACAATTATACGTGTATTTTTTGTATGTTTCTATTTGATGTGTAATTGCCGAGTACATATCCATATGTACGTGTAACTTTTGGATACACATGCCATATGGATGTGTATCTTCTCATTCTCATTATATATGCCATATGGATGTGTAACTTTTGGATACACATATCATATGTATGTGTAATTTTTAAGTACACATGCATATTACATGTTTAAATGTTTTATACCATATGGATGTGTAAATATTACACATTCCATATGTTGGTGGTGGTCAGCGGTGGTGGTTGGAGGTAATGGGCAGCGGTGGTGGTAGTGGATGGTGGTGGTTGTGGGTGTTGGTGGTGGTCGGTGGTGGTGGGAGGAGATGGTGATAGTTGGTGGTTGACGGTGGTTGTGGTGGTATTATTTAATCAAAATTAGGGGGTTTTTGGGACGGTAAGCTCAGTCGGCGCGCGGTCGTATTATTATGTTTGTTATGTTCACTAAAAAGACTGTTAAGCACATAGACAATAGACAAAAGACCATTGTGTTAGGGTGGCTGGTGACATGGTATCCACTTTTTGGATCATGATATATATCGCCTCTCATGGGAGCAGAGCTAGATGATGGTAATATATCTTCTCTTAGTGAATCAGATTTGGAACTCAACTTCTCATTCTCTACACCAATCTGCTACCTCAAGGCTTTGCCACAATGTTACAATTTATCTTAACAGGCCAAAATCTGGAACGAAGCTGAGTTTGATTCCATCCACCGAAGAGTTAAGCTAGCTAGAGACACTTTAACTAATGTGCAGACTATTGTTAGCCTAGATCCTTCCCTGGCACATAAAGCTCATGAAGCACGTTGTCTTAATGTGTATTTATCTCAACTAAGACTAGAGGAATTGTATTGGGCCCAGAAATCCAGAGTACAGTGGCTTCAGTATGGAAACCTAAATACTAGATTTTTCCACTTATCAACTATGGTCAGAAGAAGTAGAAACATAATTAATGCTTTAAAGAATGATAGTGGTCAATGGGTTTATGATACTGATGAAATTGACAAGTTGGTGCTGAATCACTTCAAGAACCTACTCAGATGTCAACCCCCCATCACACTTCAATTTAGCCTCAGTGGTTCCTCCAACTGTAACTGAGTCTGATAATGGACAACTCCTAAAACCTATATCCAATGAGGAAATATTTTGCTGCAGTTAAAGGCAATGGGACCTCTCAAGGCTCCGGGACCAGACGGATTACAAGGTACCTTTTATGTTAAATACTGGGACATTATTGGTGATTCAGTTTGTCAAGTGAGTTTTTCACAACTGGCAGTCTTCATCCTCAAATGAATAAAACATACATCACTCTTATTCCCAAAATCCAACTCCCACCAGATTGCACACTACCGTCCCATAAGCCTTTGTAATTTCAGCTACAAGATCATTACCAAAATCCTCACTTCTAGACTGAAAACTATCTTACCTAAATCTGTATCCATTAATCAAAATGCTTTTCTCCCCAACATATCCATTTTTGATTCAATCCTTATTACCTCAGAAGTATTTCATTCAATCAAACATAAGAAAGGAGCTAAAGTATGGATGGCCATAACAATCGATTTTGAGAAAGCATATGATGATAAAATGAGTTGGAACTTTATTACAGCAGTTATGAAGTCTTTTAGATTTGACTCAAAACGGATAGCATGGACACTGGAATGTTTATCTACTGTTAGTTATCAAGTCCTCCTGAATGCCAGTCAAAGGGACTCAGGCAGGGTGACCCATTGTCTCCCTACCTTTTTATACTTGGATTAGAAGTGCTTTCTAGGCTCATCGACCAAGCAGTACAACCACACTTTAAAATAGCTTAAAATGCTCCTCTTATATCCCACTGCTTCTACGCTGATGACAACATCATTTTCTTAGAAGCAATTTTGAAGAATATAAGAGCAATTACTCACATTCTGGATTTATATTGCTGCTGGTCTGGACAACACATAAGTCCAGTGTTGTCTTTTCTACCAATATCGCCCTAGACTGGCTAGGCATATGTCAAGAGGGATACATATGAAGCTGGTTAAACAACCTGGAAATATTTAGGATGCAACATCCAACTGGGCAGACAGCGCAATAGTGATTTTCTTGGCTTTCTGGTTAAAATGACAAATAAACTACAAGGATGGAAAGTGGCAGCATTGAGTATGGCAGGTAGAGATGTCTTAATCAAGTCTGTGCTTGACCCTTTTCTCAATCATTTGATGAATTCTATTCGTATTCCTAAAGGTGTTCTCCAAGCTATTGATAAACTTAGGAACAAGTTCTTATGGGCTGGTAGAGAAGGTCAGTAGAAGTTACATGCTATTGGATGTGCTAAAATTTGTATGCCTATAGAAGATGGCGGCTTAGGCATTAGAAATTTGGAGTATCATAATTTAGCTTTTCTGGCTAAAACTGCCTGGGGGGTTATTATGAATCCAACTTCTCTAGTAGGAACTTTATTTACTGCCAAGTACATCAGCAATTCTTCTCTTTGGATATGTCAACTGCCTAAAGTTTCCTCTTGGTGTTGGAAAAGCATTTTAAAAGGCAGGGAGATTGTTAAAGCTTGGCTACACTGGTGTGTAGGGAATGAAATTGACATAAATGTATGGGATGACAACTGGGTTACCAGAGTTCCTCACAAGGATCTTATTACTGAGGATATTCAACACCTTCAACACCTGCAAGTTAAGGACTTGATAGACTCACATACAGGCAGTTGGAATTTAGAAAGCATAGTTGACATAGTCCCTCCAGATATTCAAACTCAGATCAAAGCTATTCCTCTAGGCTGTATGGGTGATTACCAAGATAAGCTAGTTTGGTCTGAAGACAGTTCTGGTGAGGTAACTATAAAATCTGCTTACAAGCTAATTTGCAAGGATAACTATGGAACTGAAAGCTATGGCATTTGCATTGTCCACCTCATATCAAGCATTTTATCTGGTTATTGGCTCACAGGATAGTATTGGTCAGACATAACCTAACAAAAAGAGGAATCAGTTTTACGGATTTATGTCCTCTGTGCTCTACCAGTTGCGAAACAATTAACCACTTATTTTTGGAATGTCCTATAATGCAACCTATCCGGTTACAAGTTTCTGCTGAGTGGGGTTTCTCTATATCTTCTGCCCATATGTCTTTAGATTGGCTATGTGATTACCGTAAATTTCATCCTCCTACACAGCGAAATCTGGTTTACTGTATCATCGCCTTTAAACTGTGGCATATCTGGATATCAAGAAACCAGGTGGTCTTCAATCATCAGAATTTCAACGCCAATCTCGTTCTGCAACAGGCTATGACTAAAGCCAACGAATATGCTCATATCATTACACAGTGTCACTCTTCCTTGCATATAACAAAGATGATCAGATGGATTTTCCCTTCTACAGGTTATACTATGTTAAACACGGATGGCGCAGCTAATACTACAAATCATGCAGGTACAGGTGGAGTTCTCAGATCAGATAATGCTTCTTTTGTTGCTGCTTTTTCCAAATATGTTTACAACAACAACAACAACATGGCAGAGCTATGGGCACTCAAACACGGTTTGCAACTAGCCCATAATCTCGGAATTCACAAGTTACAGGTTGTTTTAGACTCCCTATATATAGTTCAACTTGTACAAGGTGTTTGCAATATCCCCTGGTTTTTTGTCAACATCCTGAGAGATATAAGATATTTGCTCAATCTCTTCCAAGCTGTGTCAGTCTCTCATAACTATAGAGAAGGTAATTTTGCGGGTGATCTTTTCTAAGAACGCCTTATCAGCTGATGTAAATCAAGTCTGGGTTAACAACCTCCTCCTTTTTTGAGTTATCTTTTGTATGAGGATGCTACTGGAGGGCTTTCGCCCGTTCTGTGAAGCCCACCTAGTTTTTGCTATAAATATTACTAACCAAGAAAAATAAATGATGGAGAAATAAATTTTTATTAGCACGATACCTGCGGTTTTCGTTATAAAAATTCAGATATCTAAGCTCATTTTTTAGAGCATTACGTATAGTTGCCTTTGCAATATATCGAGTTTTTAAAAATAAATAAATTTAACTTTTATAAAGGGATAATGGATTTTTGTTTAGTCACAAAATTTGGTCTAATCGTGATGTTACATATATATAACCTTGAACATCATCAATTTACAACAACTAACTACCCATGATATCGAGGGTAATAACATGCAATTAGTCTATTTATACCTATTTACAAAAATACATGTTCTTATAAAAATAAATAAATAAATTTAAATTATTATTTCTTTTGATTATGTAGAATTTTAGTATTTCAACGGCTCTTTAAAAACTTAATATATAAGTGTTAAATTTTCGTTATTAACTAAAAATTTCATTCTTTTTAAAATTTATGTTGATGAATATATATAAAATGCAAATATGAGCATGGTCCATGTTACTTATTATCGAGTATTCTAATAAATCTATGACATCCATTTTTTATACACCCAATACACCCATTTCTTTCCTCGCATCACCTTATTTTTCATGTCTTCTTCCTCTATTATACACCTGCATCTTTACGGAAGATTTGACGAAAAAAATGGAAAAAACTCATCATACAATCTAGTGATGATCCCATTTTAAAAAAATATTATTTTTTTCGTGAAAACACCTAAAAGATATGATTAAGTTATTTGAGGATAAGAATAAACTATTTAAGATTGAGATAAAAATGTGATCAAGTTTAATCCTTCGATTTCTAGATCAAGCTTACGCTAAAAAGAAAAATAATGAGATTTGTCAAAGGGTGGTTTTAAATTTATTGGTGATTTTTATACAATCCGAGTGAGAAAAATGGGGTTTGATCTAATTAAAACTTCAACTAACAATTATTGGAGATAGAATAAGCTAGGGTTTAAACATGAGAAATAAATTATATTTTTTCTTTTGGGATCTTAAGCCGTTAAAGAATAGTAAACGAACATTTGTAAAAACCTTTTGACATGATTTTCACCATTCCTGTGCTAATTGATTTTTTTTTTTTGGAAAATGGATCTGTTGTCTAATATTCCCTAAAATATGGTTCTAATGGACTTGTAAAAATTAAGGATGAATGAAATAAAAAAACAAGACAATTATGTCCCTTTTCTTAATTTCTTTTTTATCCCTTCTTTCTCCAATTTTAAAACAAATCACAAAAACATTCATAACTTTCAAAATATATATTCGATTTTAATAAAACTTATATTTTTGGAAAGGGTTTTAAATTATCTACAAAACAAGATCCATTGTTGATAGTAAATTCAAAAAAAAAAATTTCGAAAGAAAATAGCTAGGATGAAACTTGTTGCATCCTGAATTAAAATAAAATAGAAAAATTTATTCAAAAAATAGCTTGGATGAAACTGGATGCATCCTGTTTTAAACTAAGAAAATAAAAATATTTGAATAATAGCTAGGATGAAACTGGTTGCATTCTGGTTTAAAATAAAATTGAAAAAAAATATTCGAAAATAGCAATGAGGAATCTGGTTGCATCCTAACTTGAATTTGTTTTCATCCATGTTTATACTAGTATGAAACTAGTATCATGCTCAAAACACTCTCAAAAGATTGGTAGATGGCTCAAAAGTGTTTGAGAAGAAGAAAATAAGCTAAAAATAATAAAACAAGAAATCTGCAACGTTTTTTTGGTATTACAGATTAACTGTTGCAACGAAGCTGAAGATAAACGTTGCTGATTGGTTGACGAAACTGTTGTAGTTGAAGATAAACGTTGCAAACCTAAAGATAAACGTTGCTGATGGGTTGAAGAAACCGTTGCCTTTTCTCTGTTCTTCCCGTCTTCTTCAGCAGCAGCAACACATATTTTTTTGAATTGATTTTTTTCGCTCTTTTTAGCTTCCTGAGCTCGACCCAACCTTCCTAACCTCTTTTGTGACTCAACCAAACCTTTTTATACACCACATGAGCAAGAATTCTCATTTGATTCAAAGTTTCCGCAACGCACGTACCATGTTTAGAAGAGGTTTCAGCATTCTCACTATTTTACTGTTTTGAAGAGGTATGTAATTGCAAACACCAATTACATACCTTGTGCAATTAGCATGCCCAGTTGTATGGGATTAACCAAACTATTAAACATAAACAATGGATTTCTACTGGAAATTTTGTACTACCTGGAGTTAAAAAGAAAATTAGATCTACTTTGCAGAAAGAATAAAATTAAAAAAATAGAAAAAAAAACAAACTAATTTGTCTGTTTATGTGGCTGCCACTTAAAGCTGAGTACTTTGGGTGCTAAAAAATAGGTGCCACAAATCATTTTCGATCTTCTTAACATAATTTATCTTGGTAAAGCTTTACTGATCCGCACAAGCTGAGTCACAAGAGAAGTTATTATATACTTGTGTGGACACAGATAATTGTGTACTAGGAAAAGACTCCGGCGCCGGGTTTCCATCTATAAAAATGGGATCGGTAGGAGGTCTAGATATAATGTAATATTGATCGTGGGGTGGTGGGGAAGATTATAGTTGATTAAATGACTTATGAGATCCGAATTTTCGTTGATTATAGTTTTTGTGCATGTTATCTTTGAATATACATCACATGCCTTTAAGAATCTAAATATAAAACAAACACATCCAAATCTTTCTCCAAGAAGCACATGATGAGACCACTGTCATAATCATCAAATTTTCCTCTACTCCTGTTTCTTCATCTTCTTCGATAATTATATATGAAATAAGAGCTTGATTTAAATTGGCATTAGGTAGTCTTTTGGACCCTTGGGTTATGACTAACGGCATTCTACTATCAATTATTCGAGTCTCTTATTGCTGTTATTACGAGATTTTGCCTAATTTACTTATTTCTCTATGTCTAGCTTATTCAAGTCCCCAATACAACTTAGTTTTGTTTATGTTATATTCTTTTTTAGAAAATGTATGCAACTTTCCAAAGTGCATAGATAGCTAGAAGTTGAAGGGGGTGATTGAAAGGGCTTGATATAGGCATATAGCCATACAACCAATAATATGTAGGATGTTAACAAGCCCAATAGTTAAAGAGAACCTCTACCCGTTGCTATGCATTAACATTGGTTTGATTGTGATCACCCAACTAGCTAGTTAAGTCTATTATCTTAAAGAAAATTTAAAAACCGAACATTTGAAAAATCTACACGGGTGTCTATACCTCTGAATGAAGTAGCACTTGCAGTTGGAGATACTGTATAGTGGGGGCGTCCCTAAGCACCATAACAGTGGGTGTTCCTTAGCGTCACCAATACTGCCCTTCGGTAATAATGGTTGTGCGTCATAGCGCCAATGTGAATGCCGCTTGGTAGGACTCCAGGTGTTCCCTTGTGGGTCCGTACAAAGTATCAGGTGGTCTGTGGCCCACTATATTCTGCTTGGATCCAAGAGAGCCCATGGATACTTGTTAGTTTGTGATTGAGGGAAACATTACTGGTTGGTCCAAAACCCATTAACCCATTTCACCTAGGGTCCAACGGCATATATGATTTAATCGGAGCTCCAAAAATGTTTTAAATCATGGAAATGAACGAGTTAGCCTTATTTCCTTACGTGTGAAATACACCACGTTCTTTTCAAAACTACCGTCTCCAATTTACTACCAGAAACCACCAACAACTACCAAAATCATTCAGTGATTTAACGTTCTCAAATACCCAATAAGAGAAATCAAAAACCAAATCTACTGAACTTTATCGAGAACATCTCAATACCTATAAACAAAACCAACTAAATTCATTGAGAAAATTACAAAACCTAAAAATCTATTGTCAAAACCTAAAAAAAAATCTACTGAAAATCAACAAAAAAATCAATGCCTAAAATCAAAACCCCTGCTGAAATCATCTTGCTAATGAAAATCACCATCACTAACCCTAGAACAACAGAAAAAAACAATGAAGAAACCTAGATCTACAAGGAAAAAATGGTGACAACTAGAAAAATTAAAAGAACAGTACAAGAATAAGTAACCGAAGAAGAAAACACTAGCAAAAACATTATGTACGTTTTTTAATCGGCACAACAAGATATGTACTGCTGGATATTAAAGCATAAGTTAAGATTTAATTTAATCAGTAAAGATATGTACCGCTGAATATTCAAGCATAATCTTCGGTTTTTAATCAGTGCAACAAGATATGTACTACTGAATATTCAAACATAATCTAAGTTTTTAATCAGTACAACAAGATATGTACCCTTGATATTTTAGCCAAATATTTTTTTTGAATGTATGACTAAACTGTACATATTATGTTGTACTGGTAATAACCTTGTCACTTTGTAGTCATTAAGGCGGTGAAAGCGGCACCTGTAGTCACTAAGTATCATCATCACTAGCTGGTGGTGTGAAAACTGTTTACGTTGATGAAGTAAAGATCAACCTGAACAGCTTCAGTCTAATGCGTACCTGTTTTCTTCTAGTAGAAAAACGAAACTGACACTAAGCCTTGTTTATGGATATTACGGGGAAAATTTGTGGATACACCAATTAAACTTTTGAATCTTCGATTATATTGTCTTTGTATTCTAAATATATGTAATTTTGGGGACAATAATGGCTTACTGAAAAAAATTACGAAGGTGAAATTTAGTTTCTGGACTTTTTGTTCTGAAAATGCTGCCAATTTGCGAAATTTTGAAAACAGGTAGAAAACTAATTTGTTTTGTTTCCAGTGCCCATATTCAATGGACTGCAGTTTTATGTACTCGCGATGTTACTGCATACTTTTGAACAAGATCATTCCACTAAGAAGATCTATTGAAAATATACATAATACATGTCACAATACTATAATCCTCATGAAATCATTTACAAATTCTATTCCCCTTAAAAAATTCACTATGCACTTCATTATGCCTCTCAACTACTCCTAATGGAAACATATTGTGACCAGACGTAATCCCACAAGCTTGCATTACTGAGCGTATCTATTTCTTTAAGAGATTTGACAGGAAGCTTCATATTTTTGTGAAATTCACTAAGGAACAAAATTATTTCAGGAAGAAGTGTGAGGTATTCTTCTTTCAGATTCTCCACCACATACTTGAAGACTCTTAATCCTAATATCCTCGCACGAATCTCCTCACTCCTTATTTGCATCAACGCTTGTGATAAAAAAATATACAAGCTTAATCTACTACAGAATGGACGAGTTCAGTTTCCCAATAAGAGTCGTGATGGTTCAATTGCTACTGTAGTTTTTGATCATTCAATGAGTTACTTATCCTTGTAAAATTGATCGTTTAAGTATTGTTGTGAATCCCATAAAAAACTACACTTCTAGGGTATAACACCCAAATATAACCATGTTTCTTCACTCACCTCGTGGTTTAGGAGATCCATAGTAGATGTGAGCAAGAATTTATGGCCTTCTGACCGAGAAAGGCAACTAATGATAAAAACATGATCAATGAGCCTCTAAAGGTAACTGAAATTAACTGAAATTAATACAAAACATGCCTCTGTTGACACACTTTGTGCGCTATACTTGTCACCATAATACATCATACTGATCTGGTAAATTTGTTAAAATAGAAAATTGGAATCCAATAAATTTCTAGAGAGATTCAAAAGGAAAAATACATTACATATACACATGTACTGAACAAAACAAGAATTGAAAACCGAGTACATATTGATATGTACCGAGTGAAACCCAGTGCATATTGATATGTACCGAGTAAAAACCCATTACATATTACACATACCATCCATGATTCCATATGAATATCTCTTGCAAACATACTTATAAGTCGCTAAATATAAACAAAAGGTTCCAATAACTGGCTTACGGTGGACCGTCCTCACGTAATTGGGATGGATGTACACAAAGTTTATTTTAACTTGCAATCACGCAAAATATAAACCATGTTACTCTTACAGAACTATATCAATTGAATAGTCTTAGTATCGACAAGTAGAATTCATCTCATGTGCATATAGATTCATTCCGATGGTTCAAAAAGATTACCATAAAATAGGCGTATTTCCTGTTTCAGTTCTTTATCCCATTTTTCCTCCTAAAGTCCGACAATACTCTCATCCTTATTTATGCTTGAGTGCACTCCTGTATTACGAAGGATAAACCTCATCCAAACTGATATTTCTTAATACTAAAAACTACAAAATGTTTACATATAAGAATAACATGTAAATAATAGGAAGATGGTTTTACTAAGGAGATCTTAAGCTTTGGGGAAAAAAAATACCAGCAATGGAAGTTATTACATAAATGCGGGTATAAAACTAAGTTTCGGATGATTGAAATTGACAAAAATAGAAATGAAACAAAGAAACTAGTATTACCCATATATCCATGTTATTTTATAGGTTTGTCTAACCAGTACATCTTGATATGTACCGAGTGAAAACCCAATCCATATTGATATGTACTAAGTAATAAGTAGTACCTAGCATTCTTCGATGGTACACCAGTTACAGTTGCAGATGTTGCTAATATAATATCATAATATTTATCTGTTTTTAGTGGGTTAAGTGAGGTTCCCTAAAAAATTTATTTCATGTAGGTTAGACCAACATCAAATAGATATGTTAAATGTATGGCTATTGTTCAAATTTACCAGCATGGATCAGCATTAAATCTAATGACATTATTTAAATAGATATGTTAAATGTACTGCCATTGTTTAAATGTATCTTTGAATGTACCTACAATAGTATGGTGAATATATACCAGATTTGTGTAACCTTTGACGAAATCGTACATGGTCTACCTAGTTTTCACATTTTTTATACATGGAATGAATTTCTCCCCTAATTCAATGAACTGTTGATTTCTAAAACAATAGAATTGAACCTCAAAAAGTAACATTATCAACATATTTAACACAACAGTAGGTGATGTAATGATACTATATGGCTGCCGGGACAAAGGGTAGCATAATGAGGCAAACAATAACCTATTACTTACTACATATCTCATATTGCTCAGTACATAATCTACACTACATATCTCTTACTACTCGGTACATATATCATAATACTCAGTACATATCATATATTACATATCTCCAATTACTCAGTACATATCTTACATTACATATTTCCTAACACTCAATTCATTCTTTTCCCTGTGTATGTCTTACCTGATACACAGTTTAATATGATGGCCAAAGCATTTAGTCGAGAAAAAACTTAAATAAATAAAAAAAGATAGGAGCGATGAATATCATCCACACAAATATGCAAAGAACTAGAAACTTGAAAAGATCGATTCAAAATTTTAATACCAGATGCAAAGTCTTGGTACTGTGCATTGGAAATAGAGTTGTATTTGCTGAGCTATCCATACCTGACAAGAGAGCAAAGCATAAACTTATGGGTCAAAATATAATAACAAAGCTATAAGGGAGAAAATATCAGGAAACAAAATGTTGGGTGAAATTGCAAGTTCAAATTCCCCTTTTACAGGGAATCTTATTTCAAGCATCACCTTTGGAGTGCTTAAAATTCCAAAGTACCAGCATAATCAAACTGCAGCCGTGTCCATCTCATCATTAACATATTTTCAAAATAACCCGCAAATATTAAATGATCACCAAAACTAAAACAATAGGTTCCCAAATAAGTAGGTAAGGTAGAATGTTTTAAAGATTTAAGGTATCTCACAACAATAATGAATGCTCTAATGTATAGTTATAAATTATAACTTGCTAAGTGCATTTTATTTTAACAAATAACAAATAATAAAAAGCAAGCATAATAGCTTTCCGACATAGAGAGCTTTGCAGCATTCCAAATAAAGTATTGTACTTCCTAACCAAACAACATAAAAGAAGCTTGTTTCTCATCTGAAAATCAATTACCCATAACAGAAGTTATTGATTAAATCAAGTTCTAGAAAACACAAAACAACTACTCCATAAAGTATACTTCTCTTGATGTCAAAAGATAAATAGGTAAGCAGTGACTACTACAAAAATAATTTCATTTAAGCGACAATCTTGAGCTTTAAGGATAGCACGATCTTTCCATCAATAACACTCTTAACCTGAGCAATACCATGTGGATCACAAAAAATATCACCAATCTGAGATGCAGTGAAAAAAATGAGCATTTAGATCAAAAAATGTATTGAATTAGAAAGTACATCAAAAAATGGACTCATTTCCTTTTCAGTATATCAAATATGTACTCAATTTACAAAACAAAAACAACATAATATAAAACAGAAAACTTAGTTGTTCATAGAAAGTTTATTGTTCAGATTCAGTACTCATCTTTGTTTAAGAGTTTCCCCCAAACACTACATCTCCTCTGTCTCTTTCCACCATCATTAGAGCTTTCTTGCACATAAGCTTTAGAAGATGGTTTTGTTCTTTTTTTTTTTAAAGACAACTAATTCTTCCACATAAAAATTAGCTAGTCAGTGATCAACAATTATATATACATCAATCATAAAATTTAGGTCAAAATAGGAATCAAATTTCATATAGGATCATAATTCTAAATTTACAATGGAAATCTAATCTAAATCAAATGAATCTAGATAAAAAAAAAACGTACCACATATCTGAAATTATACCTGGATCGATCCCATGCTCGAGGCAGTAAAGTTCTGAGCAACATTTCCAACTTGAATACTAGCTTGATTAATGTGGATTGAAATGCACTCTTTTATTTTCGACGATTATCAACCAAAAACCAAACAAAAATAAAAAAGAAGAGATCAAAGAAGAAAAATGTGCGTTTAGGGATTTAGGTTTTTCTTTTTAATCACTTTCTCTTTCTGTCTTTTTATGTTTTTGACGAAGGGATAGTTTTTCCATTTAGAAAAATACTTTATAAGCTCCCACACGTTTATGGAGCTGGGATTAAATTTAATAATCTAAAATTATAAAAAAAGATTATCGATTAAATCGTCTCTAGTAAATGGACTAGACGTTAAATGGATATTCAAAACAAGATTAATTAGTAATTCCTGGATGATTGAGATCGATTTGCCAAGTATATTTGGTGGGCAAACGTGAGCTTTCATTTTATTTTTTACCCCGCCTATTAGCCTAACCGATAGCCTTTTAATGTTCAAATGTAGTTTTTACGACTATAATTTTATGTTTGTACATGTAATTTTCTATTACTTAAAAAACACGAATAATAAGGTCAGGTAATCTATAGCATTGATGTGAAGACAATAAGTTAGATTCATCATGCTTCAGTATCAATGACCACTAAAATTACTTAAAATTTGTGGCATGACTGGTGTAGCTTGGAGTGCCTAGATACATGGATGGGCAATGTGCAACAAGTTATCAATATTACTCGGTCTGCCCGACCGATAAATTTTATGGGTACTCTAGGAACATGACTAACATGCCTGATCTGACATTTTTAATGAGTCGGAAAAATCCATCCTAACATCATACGCGATATGCCCTTAGCTGTTTTTGTCATCCCTTTATTATCTAAATATGGGGCTAGCGTGCCCTTTGTACCAAGAGGAGGTGACCAACGTGTTTGGATTATGGGAAGGAAATTTTATTCCCAGGAGTTATATTCCTTAAAGAGGAAAATCCTGAACCCACCATCCCAATAGATTTTGAATTCCCTTATTTTTTAAAATCATATTTCTAACTACCCTCTATTTTTATTTACCAAATATATAAATGAAATTGTATTCTCAGGAAACTGATTTCATTTCCTCCAACCAAACACGCCATAAAACGCATTTAAAAGTAAAAATAAAGCCGTGGAATAAGCTAACACTTTCTCTATATATCGGTCGTCCAAGAAACTACCGCACCCAATAAAAGAAGGCCCAATGCAAATGGACATAAGATAATTTTTCTATCATTTAGGAAAGGGCTTTTTAACAATATATCCCATTTTGAAAAGTTGTTTACCAATTAGTCCTGTTTTTTTTGAAAATTAACAAATCTATCTCGTTACAATGAATTCCGTCCAGTTACACGTTAAGAGAAGTTAAATAACAGGTGTCAATTTGAGGGTCACGTAAGATGACTAGTATACCCTTCATTCTAATTGTAACCTGGAGTTCGTACAATTAACTACTCTCGTTAGTTTCCACGTGTCTCACATCAGACACATCCTATATCAACAACGTAGATTTCATAATAAAATGAACGGTCACGATTTTGTATTATTGTACACGTGTCACACATAAATACACGAAATCAGCGTTTTAAGGATTGGTCACGCTCCCCAACGGCCATCTTCTCAACTTCGTCTTTTCACCTCCAAGATAAAGACAGAGCGAAGAACCTAAAATAACAGTTAGGGAAAAGAATATCCATACCTTCAATCTAAATCCAAAGACATCAATTCAATTCATTAAAAATCCACATCAAAACATCATCCACCACTAAGAAAATCAAAACAAAATACATAGACCATATAAACTTAAACTTAAAAACATGTTTCAACCCCAGAAAACATAAAACCTAATAAACCATCTTCTTCGGCCCAGCTGTATTTGCATTAGACCTCTTCCTACTTTTTTTTAACAACTCTTTCTCCAGCAGTTCTTCTGATCTTTATCATTGCTGATGTCCACAGACAAAACAAGGCAGAAGGGTGGTGCATAACTTCAACAGTTGAAACTCTTGATATTCTTCCCTTCAAAATGGCATCTCCCCACAACCATTACATTTTCAAAAATCCAATGAGATATTGTATCTGTTCAAATTCACTCAGCCATTTCATCTGTTGTCGGGACTCTATTTCAAAAATACAATGCCAGTTTGGCAGTGGCCAGAATTTGTTCAAGAGAATATGTCAGAAATAAGCTTTGGCACCTTGAACATGTGTTTCCTAGCCTTAGCTTCAGGTAAAGGAATGTAAATTCACTTGTCAAATCGCACACAAATAGCCTGTAGATCACTTTGTATTAGAATTAAGCAACACAATAGTTCCACCAAAGACCCTAGAACAGATGAAATTATGAGCTACAATAACGTACAAGCCAGAAAATTCACTATTGTTAGCTGATCCAAAGAATAAGGTTTATTTGTTGCATCAAGAACAAGAACTTTCAAACCAAAAAATCAATTAGTTGGTCCTTAATGCTTGTGATACTAACTGCTTCAAACCAAAACTTTAGTAGGGTATTTAACCGTTTGTACTTGGTAAATGACCAATTGTAGACTTTGATATCCGGTATAAAAAAACTGTTAGGCCAAACCTGTCATTGACAGTTAATGATGGTCTAGGTACCATCCTTAATATTTAAAATGTTGGATACCAATAAATTATGCTTTGATGAGACGATGACTTATGTTTTCCCGTAACTCGCGGCTTCAAACTTCCTTTAATTTCAATTTCTTGAATCTTTTTAACATAATGCATTTTGAAAATAACCAAAATAAAAGCTAACCACATTAGGGTTTTTTTTCTCCTACATTCTAGATAAGAAAACATAGTCTTTTTATAAGATCAGAATATGAAAAATTATGAAAGATAATAAAAATCAAGAAAGTTATTTGAAAAAATATTAAACAATATATAATATAATAACAGAGTTTTTTCAAACGCTCTTATTCATCAAAGCTTCTAGTTGATTCTGGTCCACCAAACGTTTTAAAGAAAATTTATTTAACGTGGCCCAATAGAAAACGTGGATAAAGATTTCTGGCCATACAAGATTTTTTATTTATGGAAAATGGATTTTTTCTTGCCCAAAAGCGGTTATCTCAAATAAATATTGTTGCCAAAAATACAGTGAATCAAAAATGAATCACACATTCACGGTTTTATCATAAAACTAAATCAATCATACAACAATCACGTAATCAATCACATAATCAATCCCATGATTAACGAATAAAAAAAAAAATCCAATGTCCAGTTACAGTTCTCGAAATAATTTTTTTCTTCTAATTATAGCTCCATTCTACCAATTTAAAACTACCAATTAAACTATTTCTATCAATTACACTTCCGATGAAAACTAAAAAAAAATAAAATTAATCAAATTAGTTGTGGGTACTAATCTTTAAATCGGACAATGTCTCTTTTTTGCTAATAAATGTTTTAGTGATCGTGTCCAAAAGTTAAAAATTACAGAAATGTTAGAATTTGAAACAAAAAATTGAAACAAGAATTGAAATCTAAAGCGAGCTAATACGAAAACAAGCATATAAAAATTCAAGCAATAACAAAATGATAAATTTGATTGTCATATAACTTTTCTTAATTTTTCTTCAATCCATAAATAAAAATAAATTAAATAAAGACGATTTCTATTTTTTCTTAGTATTATTCATTTCATAAATAAAATAAGATTCCTATTCCTAGATGTGTAGATTTTTATCTATATCACTGGTTCCATTTTAGAAAAAACATTCCACATAAAAATCTCTTAAATAAAAATAATTCCAAAAAAATGCTTAAATTTCCATCTCCTCAATTTATCCTTCATTTTTCTTGGCGCGACATCTTCCAGTATATATAGTTAGACTAAAAGCAAAATTTTACTTCAGGCTCCCCGCTCACTAGTAATCTTCTTCTTCACGTTCTAAAATCCTAATTTTTTTTATTTATTTCGTTCTTTTTGTGTTTTCTTATTTTTTATCGTTGAAACATGTTTTATTACAGTCTTCTCGATCATACTTTCATCAAACCTGAAATAAAATCTTTGTTGCGTTGTAATGTGAATTATAGATGGTGGTAAGAATGGGTTCAAACTCCCGAACTTGTGAAGATTGATTTTAGATTTAAATTTCTAATGCTAAAATAGAAAACTTGAAACAAAGTTGGTATCAAGATTAAAGCGGCACTGAGACTTAGGATTCCATCATTAACCAATTAAAGGGATTCAGTCTAACACTCATGCAATTCTTTACATTTAAAGTGATTCTAATATGTTGCAAAAGTGTATTCTTAAAGTAACAATTGTAAATCGAAAGTATAGAACATCAAAAAACCATAGGCTAAGCATACTCTATCAAAAGAAATCACAATTGTTTAATGAAAATCCTTAAATCAATTTTTAATCAAAGCAAATAATCATATAAGAAATTATAAAAATCAATTAAAATAGAAATATACCACTTTTCTTGGAACAATGGCATCCTCCGTCACCTCATTAAAGGGGTTTAGCTCCTCATATTAACCACTTGCTCAAAATAATGATTCACGGCTCAAAGTGTTTACAAATGATGAAAAAGGAGAAAAATAAAGAAAACAATGAATTCGCAACGTGTATGGGCGTTATAGACTCATTGTTACAGAGCAAGGCTGAAGATAAATGTTGCAAAACTAAAGATATACGTTACAAATGGATGAAGAAACCGTGGCTTAGAGGTTGAAAAAACTGTTGCCGTAGCCTCTGTTCTTCGTGTTCTTCAACAACAACAGAGAAAAATTCTCTGAAGTGATTTCTCTTCCTTCTCTTTGTCTCCTGAGCTCTCCCCTAAACTATTTATCTCTTCTGTGACTCCAACGACACATATATATACTCACAACACCTCAAAATATTTCGAGTAAATGAAAATAATCCACTATCTATTCTCCACTGCCAGTGAAGAGAATAATTTCTATTTTTATCTCATTCACGTGTCTTCTAGCAGCTATCACACTCCAAACGCGTGAGTTATCATCCCAGAAGTAATTAAACAAGCAGCAGCCACACACAATCTTCCCAAAATAAAGCAGAAACCCGAGATACTCTCATATACTTTGTTTACTCAAAAGGCTAATTTTTTTATTTTTTTTTTCGAATCTGATGTTATTACCAAACCTGTTTAAGTGTAACATTTTGATACTCGCCCAAAATTCCGATTAAATCTCGTCCCAATTCTTCCCAGAAATATACGTAGGCGAAAACTGAATTTCCCGCCAAAAAAATCTTTTAAAATGAAGGAGATGAAGTGCCGTTGTCAGTATGATGGTTGCCTTTATCAACTGGGGGTGCCTTTAGTAATTTTTTGAGCCGATTTTTCCAAAAAAAATTATTTCTCAAAAATATCTACGAACACATAAAACACCATAATAAGTACAAAAATAAGCACTAGCAATATATAGAATTGAGATAAATTAGACACAAAAACGTGTCTATCAAATACCCCCAAACTTATTATTTGTTATTCCTCGAGCGAATCTAATCTAAAAAATAAAATAACAATCCTAACTCACTTTCACAGGCATCGTGATTGCACTTAGCGTGTGCAATAAGCCTTTAAACCCCTAGGTGTCCCTAGGGGACGAGTTTTGTCTCGTGAGGGTTTACAAAGAGGTATAGCCACAAAACCTTTACTCCAAACTCTAGATATTTGTGATCGATTGAGAGTAGGCACTAAACAAGCTATTTAGTTGGCATACTAAATTATTTATCTATGTGAATCATTACCGTATATGAGTCCAATTGTTGTACACGAGTTTGCACTCAGCATACTAGAATTCATATATAAGAAAACAAAGCTCTACTCAGACAGTCGTACAATGGACCACGATACTCAGAATCAATCAAATTTCAATCATATGAATAGATTTAGAAGATGGATATGGAGATGATGAATTTTGCACATGTTGAATAAGGTGAACGGTGTTTCCCATATCTGTATGAAGGTCGCCGCCAGGATGAAATCTAATAGATCGAGATACACTCCCATCTTTCTTAATCCTTATACTAACATCGACTTAGCTGGTATATACAAGGGTTCCAACGATCGATTTATTGAAAATAAAATAATTATCTTTATATTATTAAATATACCGACAACATGATTGGATCAATTTGAATACAAGCGCATGCTCGTTATCATCATCTTACATGATAGTTCTCATGGATCCTGCGTTCCACGCTTTCTTAGGCGACGGAGACAGGGAGAAAACACACATATTGCTATCAAAGTGTCAATACTCGTTTTTTTTCCTTTTAAATAATGGTCTAAATAGTACAATAATAGGGCTTGATATCAAACACTCTACTTCATCCTGGCGGTGATAAAATTCGATAGTGGTGCCTCACCAAATCACTTAGAGAAACACGAAATTACAAAAATAAAAACAGAAGGTGATATGGTCGAGATAGACTCCGAGATACGGTGACAACTATCATGTTATTTCTAACACCTGACCTAGGCATCCTTTTATGGATAGACCATTTAGTTGGGCACACTAATTCCTATAGATAAGAGCTATGTTTCCATCTACCTAGAAGGGTTAGTGTCACCCTGAATTGTTCACAAGTTTCTAAAGTTTGGAGTTTTATTTATTAGTTCAACTAAAAGTTTCTCCCTTACCCTCAAACTTAAACCTAACATTGTCCTCAATGTTTAAAATTAAAGCGCAATACCAAAAGTATAGGTAACTAGAGGAAAAAGGTAAGTCGGAAAGATAGTACCTAGGTGAAGCGTAACAATCCTTCTTTGGAGAAAAAGACAGAAAATAAAACAAAAACCTACAAAAACTTACTAATGTACAACAACATCCTTGATGGTCAATCAAGGTAAGCAGGGTCCTCTAGAGGGACCTCCTCAACATCACCTGCAGGAAAAGGCTCTAAAAAGGGTTTCAATCTCTGACCGTTAACCTTTGAAGAACTACTACCTCAAGTGTCTAAATCGCAATATCACCATGAGAAAAAACAATGCGAATTATAAATAGACTCGACCACCGAGAGCATAACTTCCCGGGGAATAGATGCAAACGCGTATCATACAAAAGAACTTTTTGACCTGGAGAAAATGACTTTATTAAACTATTTATATCGTGCGCAAGTTTCATTTTGTTCTTATACTCCTTAGCACTATCTTATGCATCTCTATGAATCTTGTCCAAATCATTGAGCTGGAGCTTCCTGTGAGCTCCTGCCTTGTCAAGCGAAAAATTAAGTTTCTTTACATCCCGATATGCTCTATGCTCTATCTCAACGGGCAGGTGACATGCCTTGCCGAAAACTAGACGATAAGATGACATTCTAATGGGGGTCTTAAACACAGTACGGTAAGCCCATAAGGCACAATAAGCCTCAATGACCAGTTTTTCCGATTAGGATTAACTGTTTTCTCTAAAATATGTTTTATCTCCCTGTTAGAAACCTCTACTTGACCACTAGTCTGTGGGTGATATGGTGTAGCAACTTTGTGGCTAATACTATATTTCTTCATCAAAAGCCTAAATGGTCGATTACAAAAGTGTGACCCTTCATCACTAATTATATCCTGTGGTGTACCAAAACGTGCAAATATGTTATCATTCAAAAATTGGACCACAACCTTGTGGTCATTTGTTCTACACGAAACCGCCTCAAGCCACTAAGACACATAGTCTACAGCGACAAGGATATAAAATAACCAAAATAATTAGGAAAAAGACCCATAAAATCAATGCTCCACACATCAAAGACCTCAATAACTAGAATAGGGTTCAAAGGAATCATATTTCTACAGGAAATGGTTCCTAAGTTTTGGCAACGCTCACAAGTAGCACATGGTAAGAAAAGGGTTTCAAACTCTCGAACTTGTGAAGATTGATTTTAGATTTAATAAACTAAGTTTAAAAATATACACAAAAGATGAAAATAATATTTACAAATACTGAGGTTATGGATTTCACCATTAACCAATTAAAGTGATTCAATCTAATCAATATTCATGCAATTATTTACATTTAAAGTGATTCTAATATGTTGCAAAAGTAGATTTTCAAAATAAACATTGTAAATCGAAAGCATAGAACATCAAAAACCCTATTCTAAGCGTACTTTATCAAAAGAAATCACAACTGCTTAATAAAAATCCTTAAATCAATTTTTAATCAAAGCAAAAAATTATAAAAGGAATTGCAAAATCAATTAACATAGAAATATACCATTTTTCTTGGAAAAATGGCTTCCTCCGTCGCCTCAGCAAAAGGGGTTTAGCTTCTCATATTAACCAGTTTCTCAAAATAATGGTTCATGACTCAAAGTGTTTATAAATGATGAAAAATAGTGAAAATAATGAAAAACAGGAAATTCTCAACGTTTATAAGCGTTACAGACTCACTGTTACAGAGGGAAAAGTGTTTCACTGAAGATAAATGTTGCAAATGAAGATAAATGTTGCAAAGTTAAAAGCTTTAGCAACATAATCTTCAATTTTTTGCCACTGAAATTTTAACCTTTTCGCAACGTTTTCTTCATCACGCGCATTTTTCTGGATTTTGATATTTCCGCTTCTGGCCTCTCCAGCCCCCCAAGTTGTTCTTCTCGTCCCTATTTATAATACAACGTCCCAATACCAAAATATCACCTTCAAATCTTCAATCATATCTTTTAATCAATGACAAAAAAATCTCGGCAGAATCACTAAGAATTATTGTTCTTTTCCTATCCGGAATATCTCGATGATTCTGATTTTTATTCCCTTTTATTAATACGACTCATAAGTATATATTTGATAGGCAAGACAATAAAGGAGGATATATCTCCTATAGAATCGAACAACCGAGGATATATTTCCTTCTTTTTCTCGTGTAACCAAACTGATTTATAGGAGGGTTTCTTTTGATTTTGACGTATCTAAAATTATAGAAACTCTTACAAATATGGCAAGATGATGTATTGTCTAAAGCTCTTCAAAGTTTTCCCAAAAAGAAAAACTCGATTTTGTTCGTGTCTGAGAGAAAATTCTTCCCGCCAAAATTTGAATTTGAAATCAAAAGAGGTGGTGCCTGTAATTTAAATAGTGGGTGCCTTTAACAATTGGGGTGGGTGCCATTATCAATTCCCAAGGGTGCCTTTAACACTTTTTAAGCCGATTTTTCCGGAATTATTATTCTTCAATTACCTACAAATACAATAAAAACAATAATATTAATACAAAAATTGAGAAAAAATAATATAAATATGAGAACAATTAAGACACAAAAACGTGTCTATCAAATACCCCCAGAATTATTATTTGCTAGTCCTCGAGAAAATCTAATTTAGAAAATAAAAATCCTAACTCACTTTCGCAGGCATCGCGATTGCACTTAGTGTGTGCAATAAGCCTTTAAACCCATAGGTGTCCCTATCAGACGAGTTTTAGTCTCGTGAGGGTTTACAAGAGGTGTACCCACAAAACCTTTACTCCAAACTCTAGCTACTTATGAATGATTGAGGGTAGATAGTAAACAAGCTATTTAGTTGGCATACTAAATTCTTCGGCTATGGAAATCATTACCCTATATGAGTCCAATTGTTGTACACGAGTTTGCACTCATCATACTAAAATTCATACAAGAATTCAAAATTCTACTTAGATAGTCGTTCAACCATGATACTCAGAACCTATCAAAGTACGATCACATAAAAATATTTAGAAAATGGATATAAACAAAATGAAGTTTGCACATGTTGACTAAGGTGAACAGTGTTTCCCATCTTTCCAGAAAAAACCCAAGCCGCTTGAACTTAATCGAACATCAGTTTCAGCATCAAATTGGTATGACCTAAATCCACAAAACAACAACAACAATTAAAAAAAACTCAAAATCGTAGCAATTATGAAAAGTTTGTGTAGACCCTGCGAATGAAATAGTCGTAATGTTACCTTGAATCATAAAAATAGCAAACCACATTGTTTACGGTGTATTCCTATAATTTCAACCATAATTATTTTTTTGAACCGTGTAATAGAGATCTAGAGAGACCAAAAAAAACATGGACTGACTGATTGGCACTTCCGATTCAAACTCCATAGCAAAATAAAATTAGAACATGAAATGTAAATAAAATAAGGTTTTTATTTGAGATTGATCGACAGAGAGAAGAAGAAGCAGAGATGAATGATTGCCCTAAAATGTTAGAAGGTGCACGGAGTTGTTGTAGATCGTGGGAGTGGAGAAGGTGGGTTAAGAAACCAAAGCAGTTCTAACTTTTAACCGTGTTTAGAAAATGGGGATTCATGTAAATTAGACACACGTCCAAGACACCCATATCCAAAGAGATAGGATATGGGTACGGAAACATATTTATCCGGGACAAATAAAACTTTAGTGGCGTTTATAGGTTCAACCGTGACTAAAGGCCATAGTTCTACTAGTATTTGAGAAATATCATAATCTTATTTGAACTGTACTAAATAAATTTCAGGAATTCCTCCAATTCGTGGTGACAAAGAAGATGGTGATGTAAATGATGTATCTAGTGATTTCAATTCAGATCAGGATCATAAACAGAAAATTGCTCAGCGGATACTGATCTGACACATGACTTATGGACAAGAAGAGGATGTTGGCCCTCCTAACTATGAAAAAGAAGTTTTTCTTGATGATATTCCTAGGCTCACAAGTGGTCAGATGGTACGTCTATATTTATTCATTTAGTATTACATGAACCATCTATTATATGATGTGCAATAACAATGCTGTAAATTCTAGTAAAGTATGTGTTAGATTCTATGAAAATGCCTTCACCCTTTTTAGACGTAGACTCCAGGGTTGTTCTCTATATATTTTTACTCCTCTCTGATATTTTCAGCTATTGGAGTAAGTGTTTATTAACTAAGTGTAATAGTAAAATATCTAGGTACATGTGTCAACACTTGGAGAAAAAGGCTTATGGTGCCAAGATAAAAACGAAGCACCATAGAAGATCACTTGGTACAACATGGTTGACAAAATATCCATCATACCAGTTCAGGATGATGACACGTGGAAACCAAGAACAAGAATCGATGTTTAAGTTTCAATGAGGGGACAAGGCATTAAATGCTGTTATAGAGCACGCGTGATGTGATCAAAAGCATTTAATACACCTGATACAACTCGGGGGAAGCCTTTTGCTTCATACCAAGCTCGGAGAGAACACACTTCGCATCTCAGGAGATGAGTGAAAGGAAGCGATGGGCACTAATCCAGTAAAGGAAAAATCCACGAAGAGAATCGGGAGATGGAATTGGTAGATCAAGCACTAAGCCCCGAGGAAGAAGACAACAACATATTCATGTTTAACATTATAATTTGGTTGTATGAACCCCCTTCTTTGTCTATAAATATTGAACTCAATTAAGAGAGAAGAGGGTTTTTTTTTTATTGGAAAAAGAGTGATAGTAAGATTGAGAGTATTATTTAAAGTGTTCTTGAGTAAGAGTGAGTGAAGACCATTGTAAAATTAATATTTCCTAATAAGATTTAACCCTTTACCTCCGTGGATATAGGTAATCATATCGAACCACGTATTTCTCTTGTGTGAATGTTGTTGTTATATTTGTAGTTTGCTATTTCTTTCGCTTGTATAAAATTGAATGATAGGATAAGGGTAGTTAGATTTTATAAAACTACATTTTGGCACTAGAAACAGGGATGTAAGTATCTTGTTCAGAAACTTTGTGGTTGATCATTTCTTAAAGCAACGAGATCTATAAGCTCCAAAATATCACTGACCTTTATTGAGGCTAAAAGGTTTCTTGTTGATCGAAGTGTTTTCATGTTGTTATTTATGTTATTATTAGTTAACTTTTTAGATCTGTAAGATCCAACATGTCTATGAATTGTTGTTTGAGACTAAGATGGATTTAAGGACGATAAGGCTATAAGTCTAAATCTTTATTTTTCCTTAAGGTAGGTTGAAAATAAAAGAGAGACCCTGTCAAGAGGCTGGTATGAAAATTAAAATTTTAAAATAAAAGTGATGTTTTCTTTCCACAAGAACTTGGTTTACCTTAAAACCCTAAAAATACTTTTGTTATTTTTAACGAGGAATGGTGGAAACCTTCACAGTGTAAGGTCCAGGAAAAAAAGTCCCAAAAGAAAAGCAAGGACCATTTGAAGCCAAAGTCATTCAAATGGTCTAAACATGCTTACCAAGGTCGGAAATCTAAACTTCGAGCCTCATCGGAAATGTTAAGTCCGAATGAGATGAAGTTAAGACTATAAAAGAACATGATCTTTGATAGAAGAGTTTCTATGCATCGTGTTCAAAGTGTAATGAACTTTTTCAGTCACCAGAGCCGGCAAGGTGGTCAGCTTCCACATGCCCTGTAGCAGAAAGAAACATACTTGCACTAAAAGTTAACGGAGACAAACCTAGTATTTTGGCTATGACGCTCTTTCCCCAAAAAACCACCTGGACCACAAAAAATCTTTTTCAGAGGCTAAGAAATCTGACAAAAAACAGAAAACTACCTATGAACACTGATATTTCGGTTATAAACTGTCGGATATAGGGATTAGAACACGACAAACGATATTTAAAATATGTTTTATTTCCTGAAATAGGTTATAGTGAGTCTGTGCATTCTTCTTACGAACGTAGGTCAATACCGGGAGAAATCAAGACTCGATGTCCATTTCATCAGCACCGGCGCAACATCTACGTAGTCGGACAACAAAAGAAGCGAGTCTGCAAGAGGTACTTATGACGTCGAGACTGGAAAGCAATCCCAATCCGAGACAAATCTTAAGAAGAGGGGCACGATCTGAGATGCCGCCAATAAATAAAGAGATTCACCCCACGCAGGGAAATAATAGACTGATCATGGAAAACCAAGGACGCCCAATCAAAGGAGAGTATCCCCCAGATGGACTTTCATCCTCGGATAGTGAGGAAGATCAATCTAGGAGAAGATCTCACAAAGAACAACATAAGATGATGACAAAAACCGCACGAAGGGCAGTATCCGAATAAGAAGTAGAGAGACAACATTAGATCATGTTAGGGAAAAGACAACTAGCCGAAGGGATTGAGGATCCAAGGAGAGACAATCTATCTAGTCACGAAAGAACATATACGACTCTAGCTAGAATTCTAGCAAACCAACAGAGTCAAGAAGAAATGATGAGGGGACTTGAGCAAAAGAACCTACTCATAGAGAGTAAGAATAATTTACTTCGCGACAGAGGAGAAAGAGGCGAGAGGTTGCCAAGAGATCATACCAGAGAGGGATCGAGTGATGACACGCACTCAACATCAAGTGGAACTGTCCAAACAACTCCTAGTTTGGGCGAGATACCCGAACCTGTTCGGCCCCGAGAGCTAGCTTCAGAACCAGAACGACAACCCAGGAGGTATTATGGAGTTAGAGAAGATTCGACTTCCGAAGAAGAACCTAGGATGAGAATCGAAGGCGTGGCCAGAGTATGTTGAAAAAAATTAAGAATTTAGAAGTAATGATTAAAAAGATGGTAAGCAAGGTAGATGACGATAAATTAGCCGAAGTTATAACAGAAGCAGAAAAAACACCATCACCAGAATATTGTCAAGAGCGAAGTTTCCCACAAAGTGCAACCTCCCAACCTTCCCGCCCCGATTCGACGGACCATGGAATGCAGTAGAACACATTAAGATGTATGGGGTAACTCTTTTACAGTGGAAGCATAACGAAACAATGATGTCTAAATTCTTCCTAGCGAGTCTGGTTGGAGAGGCAAAAACTTGGTTCTACTCACTTTCTTAGGGATCGATTGGGACCTATCAGGAATTAATTGTGATCTTTCTAAAAACCTATATGCACAATAGTAACGCTAGACCTAGGGTGAATAATCTATTCACATTAGCCAGATGACTCAAGGAATCACTCTGATCTCTAACCGATAGGTGGAGGAAATTATGCACAAAGATTGGGAAGGTGCCAGTTGAGCATCAAATTCTCGGGTTTGAGAATTCTCTAGGAAAAACGAACCCAACTAATGTAGCCATTTATAACGATAAGCCTCATACTCTCAAAGGTACTAGAAAACTGCATGAACAATATATTACTCTCGAAGAAATATAAGGAGGGGTGCAATAAATACAAGTTCAAGAAGCAATAAAGATGAAGGAGCCAACTCAGACTACGAACGTCATCCTCTTTCCAGAATCTAGAAGGGTGAAAAAGAAGGGAGAACGATATGATAAGTCTTCAAGGGTCTGGGTTCCGAAAGGAAAAAGGCCACAATTCGAGGATAGAGCGCATGTGCCGTTAAATGCACCTTTAGAAGAAATATTCAAGAAAGTGGAAAAGAGAGATGACATTCATTATCCCCGAAGTCGAGGGATGCAGTTTGAAAAAACGAAGGATTATCTTGACTATTGTGCTTACCATCAATTAAGAGGGCACTCCACTAGTGACTGTAGAGATGTGAAAGAAATTGTGCAGCACCTAATCCAAGATGGATTTTTGCAGAAATATGTTCAGATTCGACCAACATCCAATGAAGCACCTGTCCATCAAGTAAGAATTCAGAGAGATGCTAGGGTCCTCCAATGCAACACGATCTCCCACTCCGCCTTTCAAAAAATTCAGTTAGGATGTGGAATTCCGTCATGAATTCATAAAAGGGCACTCCAAAAAGGAGATTTACAGTGTCGCTAAGACTCTTCCCATAGAGCCATGGATGATGCAACCGAAATCGTTTTCTTCCAAAGACGTGCCGATAAACGGAGAAGCCCATGGGTACCCATTAGTAATTACATTGATGATACAAGAATGGGGTGTGAAGAAGATTTTAGTCGACAGTGGAAGTTCGGTGGAGGTTCTATTCTATGAAACATTCAAAAGGATGGGCCTATCGGACGATATCCTCATCCCTTCCACCTACAACATATACAGATTCCACGGATCAATCACTATACCCAAGGGAGAAGTAACATTAAGAGTGTGGAGAAGGGAGTATCTGGACACCAGTACAACTTTTTGTGTCGTGGATATGGTCTCACCATACGAAACTATAATCGGAAGACCATGGATTATGGGATCAAAGGTGTCACATCATCATATCATCGACGATTAAGGTTTCCAACCCCGATAGGAGTGGCAAAAGTAGTAGGTGATCCCCAGGTAGTAAAATTTTGTATTCAAGTAGATATCCAGTTGAACGAAGACAGACGGTCCAGAAATAGGAGGAAGAAGAAGCAGATTCAGGAAGAAAAACATCAGCAAGAATTATAAAAAATGTTGGCAGTAGCTCAAAAAATTGGAAATGACAACAAAGGTCATGCCTCATAGCAATTACAGCCTACGACCTTCATCGAGGAACCGAAATCACATTTCATGGCTCTGGAACCAACCCAAGAACTCAACATTGGGATGGAGAACGAGTTGAGATTCGTGAAGATAGGGTCGTTGTTATGTTCGAAGCAAGTCACAAATCTGAAGACATTATTGCAAGAATATATTGATGTTTCCGCTTGGAGCATGGACAAGATGGAAGGAATTGATCCAGAATTCTTCTGCCATCACTTGAAAATTGATCCAAAGTACAGGCCTATTCGACAAAAAATAAGAAGAATAACACAAGATCTACAAGCCTCAGTGGAAGCTGAATTAAAAAAAGTATAGATAGCTAGGGTCATCTGAAATGCACAGTATCCTGTATGGATTTCTAATATGGTAGTAGTACCAAAGAAGAATGGTGGGGTACGAATCTGTATTGACTTCGGTTACCTGAATAAAGCCTTCCCGAAGGATAGTTTCCCACTTCCGAGTATCGATCAGTTGGTTGATGCAATTAATGGTCACGAAGCACTGACCCTAATGGATGGATACTCTGGGTACAACCATATACCCTTGGCCTAAGAAGATCAGGAACACACCGCCTTTTCACACCCATAGGAATTTGCTGTTATACGAAGATGTCAGTCGGACTAAAGAATGTAGGGGCAACATATCAGAGATTGGTAGAAGACATGTTCGAGGACTGGATTCACAAAAAAATTGAGGTATACGTAGATGACATTTGGTCAAAAGAAAGGTAGCAGTAGATCACATGCCAGGCCTAAGGGGAATTTTTGATCAAATGAGAAAATACAAGATGAAAGTCAAACCTACAAAGTGCACATTCTGGGTGACATCTGAGAAGTTTCTGGGTTACATAATAACAAAAAATAGAATTGAAGCAGATCCTGATAAGGTTCGTGCCATCCGAGACAAGTCATCACCAACAACAATAAAAGATATCCAAAGACTAAATGGACACTTGGCAGCTCTGAGTCGATTCATCTCGAGATCTTCCGATAAGTGCAAGCCAATCTTTAATACATTGAAGAAGGGAGAAAAATTCAAATGGACAGATAAATGTGAAGAGGCATTTTAGAAAATTAAAGATCACTTGTGAAACTGCCATCGTTACAGAGGCCAGATCCGGAAGAGGTTCTCACTATTTATCTCGGGGATAGAGTTTACGCCACAAGTAGTGTATTGGTTAGATGCGAAGGAGCAGAGAAAAACTTGTGTACTTTATCAGTAAAACCTTGTTAGCGGAAGAGGAAAATTACACTAAAATCGAGCAGTTGATCCTAGCTTTGGTCTATTGATAAGCACTTAATTTATACATTTTTACCGCCTAATTTATATTTTCTAGTATTTATAATGATACCAATTTTACCATTTTATTGCTTAAATAAGTGGTTCGCATAAAATCCGACTTACGAGCTAAACACGGTTAAAAGGGTTAATCGGTGGACTTGGCTAGAAGTTTGTTCAGTCTAGCTAGTGAATATGAGTTACAAATAAATGGGCTAAATGGAGCTGGCTAGACTTTCATTGGAGTGATTAAAGACATGTCAAGGGAGTAAGAAGCCTGACAACCTCTTGTGACTTCGGTCTGGGCTTTAATGCGTCAGGTGGAGCTAGATGTTGGACGTTGGCTAGTGGCTGATGTAAGTCAAAATAACTAGAAAAAGTGGGGCGTTGGTGAGATACAAGCAGAGAGAAGAATAGATGGGACAAAAGTGGACGTCATTGATTAGAAACAACATAAAAAAAAGGAACACGTGAAGGAGAGAAAGTGAGGTAGGGTATGTTGGAGGAGTTGACGTGGCATTAAATGAGAGGAGGTTAGGTTTATAAAAGAAAAAGGAGGATGGATTGAGAAGGAAGGGCGAACGACTGCTTTTGGTTTTCTGTGAGAGAACCTAGGTAAAGGGGGGGAGAAAGAGAAGTGACATGGGGAGAGAGAATAAATAGACTTTCTTTTGGGGAAAAAAAGAGGAGGGGGAGAGACTTATTGAGACGTGAGAGGGAGAGAAGGCTAGATAGAGATTGATTGAAAGGGGGAGAGGGTAGGCTGGAGAGAGAGAATAAGAGGGTTGGAGGCGTAAAATAAAGAGATTGATTGAAATAAAGAGATGGATTGAAATTGAGAGATGACTGATTGGAGAGAAGGCTAGAGAGAGAGGAGGAAGTCTGATAAAGGGGAAGCTCTGCTCGTTTGGTTCTGGACAGAGATCAGGAGAATGACCGAGGTTGGTTAGGCACGTGAATAGGGAGAGACATACACATACTTATTTTGGAAGTTTTGAATCAGGATCAGAAAAAGAGGACGTCTACTGGTTTAATCCTTTCTCTCATTTTGTTATATTTTTTTATGGGTTTAGGAAATCCATCTTCATGGTTTGTTAAATTGCTTGTTAGGGTTTAGATAGAAACCAATTTAATTTTATAGACTCTACAATGATATTTCTAATGATGATTTGATTGATTAGTAATAAGAAAAGGTCGCTTGGGTTTTTCCATTGTTTATTCCTTATCCCGAAAATCCTATTTCTGAATTCGAATTCTTTTTTGACCCTACTAAAATAGGATTTGATTTGTTTCTATATATTATATGTAATTTATTCTTGTTACTTCGAAGGGTAGCACACACACCCTCTACCTCTGGTTCGGTCTATTTCTTTATCTCCCCATGAATTGTATGTTTGCAACAATAGGGATTGAATTTTCTCAATTCCAATCGACTAGGCGTATTATGTCGATTCTTTTGAGTAATATATCTGGAAACGCCCGATGATTCCTTATTAACACGGTTATTTTACTTCATATAGCTTGGTATTTAATCGTTCATGTGATTTTCTTGATTATTTATGATTTTCAATTGATATTGCATGCTTTGGTTAAGTTCTTTGACGTGATATGCTTTAGGATTGATATGTAATGCTTTAGAATCAGTACCTATGAAGCGAAGGAAATTACACCGGAGAAACAATATTTAAGAATTTAACATACCATCTTCCGAGACATGAGATTAATTTCGATATGTGTCTCGAGTAATACAAAGAATATATTTTAGAGATTAGTAGAGTTTCTATGATTGAATTGGTGGAAATCGAAAAACCCTAGTAACCCACTCCCACTTTGTTTATTATTAGGATTATTTATTATTTTATTTTATTCTGAATTTCTAAAAAAATATAAAGATATTATTTCTGATTAGTTTAATTGAGATATTGATTGTAGTATTTTCCCGCTCCCTGTGAGTTCGACCCGTATTTTCCGCTGTCTACTAGTTAGACGCCGTGCGATTGTGATTATTATAAATAAGGTTTCTTAGAATCCTATCAATTTTTGGCGCCGCTGCCGGGGAACGGTTGTGAAATATTTTAATTAGTATTTTTGATTTTCTAATCATAGTTTAGGTTCTTTTTATTAATTATTTTATACATTATTTTTTTTAAGGATTTCTTTTTCCTTTTTACTTGTTTTTTTTTTTTAGTATTTCTTTTCAGGTACTTTTCTGAGGATGATGACTCCTTCTCAGGAGACGTCATCTAAGATGACACTTCGGGAATATATGAGTCGGTCGCGGCATAAGGAAGTTCTTGCTTCACCTATGGTAAGTGAAGAATCACCTCTAATGATATATGAGAAGTATTATAAACATAGACCGCTTAGTTTGGAGCAAAGATTGAGAGTTCTGGAATGCCAGAGATTATTTATTGATGATAATCAGTCTTGTAGTGACTCTCTGTTCCATAAATAATATATAGATGACCCTGTGGATGATTGTGTAGATGATTTGACTAATTCCATAGATGAATCTATCTCACAAGATCATTCACCCGACTTAGAGGTTGTTTCTAGACCCCTAGACTTCCAAAAGTTACCTAATTTAAGGTTAGAATTGTGTGCTTATCAAGTTTTGTTGGATCACTTTGCATCCAAATACCCAGAGGACTTGCCTGTTCCTGACACCGTGCATGAACTAATTGATATTTCCTCAATCCCAATACTATCCCCATATTTTGTTTTTTACGCACTTCCAAGTGCAGTAAAAACTTGGTTTGGGGGTAATCCCTTGTTTTTGATAGTTTCAGTGTCTCTGTATTGCCATAACACAAGTGTGAAGCTGTCATTTGTAAATATTGTATTTTGGGTTGATCCCCAAATTTTCAGGTTGTTAGTGTGTGGGGATCCTTTCTGTACATATCCAGTAGGTAGATTCTTATTATCTTATTTTATGTTCTTTTTAGGTTTTTTATTTATTTTTATCTTCAGGGTTCTTTGCTATTACTATCGTTTAATGTGTTACAGGGAATACTGTTTTTCTTACGTCAATCAAGTGAAATCTTCCAATCCCTTCTCTTTGATTTATATCTGTTTCTCTTATTTATAGTTAATGCATACCATTCTAGTTTGCACGGTTTGAAACATTGAGGACAATATTAAATTTAGGTCTGGAGGTAGAGTTTCTAAAAATGGATGCCAATAAGAAACTCAAAAATTTAGAAACTTGTGAGCAATTCAGGATGACACTAACCATTCTAGGTAGATGGAAACATAGTTTTTTCTATAGGAATTGGTGTGCCCATCTAAATGGTCTATTCATATCTGGATCCACTAAGGTGTTAGAAATAACATGATAATCATTGAACAAGCATATCTCAGAATCATCATAACCATATCACTTTCTGTTTTTATTTTTGCAATTTTTATGTTTCTCTAAGTGATTTGGTGGGTCCCTAGTATTTCCATAAGGTCGTAGCTCGGATGCGTTAGAATTTTAATTTTTTTGAAAAAAAAAAAATTAACACTTTGATAGTAATATGTGTGTGTTCTCCCTTTCTTCGTCTCCTAAACAAGCGTGGAATGCAGGATCCATGCGAAATATCATGTACTGCTGAAAAGGAGCATGCACTTAGATTCAATATATCTATTCATGTAGTCATCAAAAAAGATGAAAAAAAAGAAAATAATAAATAAATTATGTTTATAAATAACAATAATAAAAATAGGAGCATCCGAGCCGGATTTGGTACTAATATTTTGGAAAACACCATTCACCTTAGTCAACATATGCACCATTCATCACTTCTATATCCATCTTCTAATCAATCCCTGTGTTTGAATTTGATTGATTTCGAGCAATGTGAATGTTGACAATTTTTATCCAGATTTGGATGTTCAATGATTATTTGAGTAGAGTTTTGCATTCTTATATGAAATTGAGTATGTTGAGTGTGAAATCGTGTATAGAAATTGGATTTATACAGGGTAATGAATCATATAGCCAAAGAATTTAGTATACCAACTAAATAGCTTGTTTAGTGTTTACCCTCAATCGTTCATAGGTAGCTAGAATTTGGAGTATAGGTTTTATGGGTATACCTCTTGTAAACCCTCACGAGACTATAACTCTTCCGATAGGCACACCTGTGGGTTTAAAGGCTTATTACATATGCTAAATGTAGTTGTGATTTCTGCGACAATGAGTTATGATTTTTTTTTATTTCTAGATTAGTTTTGCTCGAGGACTGGCAAAATATAGGTTTGAGGGTATTTGATAGGCACTTAATTTATACATTTTTACCGCCTAATTAATATTTTCTAGTATTTATAATTATACCAATTTTACCATTTTATTGCTTAAATAGGTGGTTCGCATAAAATCTGACTTACGAGCTAAACACGACTAAAAGGGTTAATCGATGGACTTGGCTAAAAGTTTGTTCAGTCTAGCTAGTGAATATGAGTTACAAATAAATGGTCTAAAGGAAGCTGGTAGACTTTCATTGGAGTGATTAAAGACATGTCAAGATAGTGAGAAGCTTGACAACCTCTTGTGACTTCGGACTGGGCTTTAAGGCGTCAGGTGAAGCTAGATATTGGACGTTGGATAGTGGCTGATGTAAGTCAAAATAACTAGAGAAAGTGGGGCGTTGGTGAGATACAAGCAGAGAGAATAATAGATGGGACAAAAGTGGACGTCAGTGATTAGAAACAACATAAAAAAAAAAAAAAAAGATTAAACCAGCAGTTGTCCTCTTGTTCTGATCCTGATTGAAAACTCCCAGAAGAAGTCTGCGTCTGTCTCTCCTTATTCACGTGCCTAACCAACCTCTCTCCTCCTCATGTTCTCCGTCCAGAACCCAAACACGTAGAGCTTCCCCTTTCTCAGACTTCCGCCTTCTCTCCAATCAATCCTCTCTCCATTTCAATCCATCCCTCTCTTTCAATCAATCTCTCTCTTTTACGCCTCCAACCCTCTTCTTCTCTCTCTCCAGCCTATCCTCTTTCCTTTTCAATCAATCTCTCTCTAGCATGCTCTCCCTCTCACGTCTCAATCAGTCTATCCCCCTCATTTTCTTTTTCCCCAAAAGAAAGTGTGTTTATTCTCTCTGCCCACGTCACTTCTTTCTCCCCCCCCTTTCCCAAGGTATTCTCTCTCTCACAGAAAACCAAAATTAGCCGTCCGCCTCTTCCTTCTCAATCCATCCTCCCTTTTATTTTATAAACCTAACCTCCTCTCATCTAATGCCACGTCAACTCCTCCAACACACCCCACTTCACTTTCTCTCCTTCACATGATTTTTTTTTATGTTGTTTCCAATCACTGACGTCCACTTTTGTCCCATCTATTCTTTTCTCTGCTTGTATCCCACCAACGCCCCACTTTCTCTAGTTATGTTGACTTACATCAGCCTCTTGCCAACATCCAACATCTAGCTCCACCTGACGCCTTAAAGCCCAGATCGAAGTCACAAGAGGTTGTCAGGATTCTCACTCCCTTGACATGTCTTTAATCACTCCAATGAAAGTCTATCCAGCTCCATTTATCCTATTTATTTGTAACTCATATTCATTAGCCAGACTGAACAAACTTCTAGCCAAGTCCACCGATTGACCCTTTTAGACGTGTTTAGCTCGTAAGCAGGATTTTATGCGAAGCACTTATTTAAGCAATAAAATGGTAAAATTGGTATAATTATAAATACTAGCAAATATAAATTAGGCGGTAAAAATATATAAATTAAGTGCCTATCATAGACCAAATCTAGGATTAACTGCTCGATTTTAGTGTAATTTTTCTCTTCCACTAAAAAGGTTTTACTGATGAAGTACACAAGTTTTCCTCTACTCCTTCGCATCTAACCAGTACAGTACTGATGATGTAAGTTGTAGCCCCGATATAGATAGTGAGAACCTCTTCAAGCGCATAAAATTCGGGTCTTAACCAAATCCACCATAAAATCGGTACTGGATAGCTCATCCAGATCAGAGCGAATCTCGAAGTGGGGAGCCCAGATTCAACAATTTAATGTTTTCTATGAGATGCGCACAACGATTAAATCGCAGGTCATAGATGATTTCCTAGCTGAATTTCCTCTAGATGAAGAAGAGTGGATGGAAGACATCCCAGGGATAGAGGAGGAGGATGACAAATCCACGACTTTTTTAGAGAGATGCCATCTTCATAGGTGGGAAGTGTTCACAGATGGTTCTTCAAACGATGACAGATAAGGATTGGGCATAGTTTTTACAACACCCAAAGGCGTAAAAATAGTCCACTCATTCAGACTTGAATTTAAATCTAGTAACAATGTTACTGAATATGAGGCAGTAATCCATCCCCTAAGACTCATCATAGAGTTAGGATTAACAAAGGTGAGGCTAACCATCGATTCTCAATTTGTAATACGCTAGATAAAAGGGTATTACCAAGCTCTAGACCCATGTCTACAAAAATATTTGAAGCTAGCCCAATATTATATGAGTCAGATCCCAAACATCAAACTCAGATATATTATAAGAAGAAACAAAAGACATGCATATGCAATAGCCTATATCGCGCCAATGTTAAAGGATCCAGCGGTAGAAGCAATTCGAGTCGGGAGAGTCCTTACTCCAACGATATCCAAAGTAGGAGAAAGCAAAGAATCATTAGCCATAATCGGTTCAGGACACTACGATTCGGATAACTGGAGGGAACCTATTCATCGATATCTCGAAACTGGTGAGTTACCCGCGAGCACATGCCAAGCGCACAAAATTAAGAGTAGGGAAGCTAACTATGATTTTCGAGATGGAATCCTATACAGACAGTCCTATATGGGACCATTACTTAGATGCCTTGGAAAATAACAAGGGCACCAGATCCTGGTAGAATTATACTACGGAGATGCAGGCAATCACAGTTCCGGAAGAAACTTAGCTCAAAGGGCAAAGACTATGAGATACTTCTGGCCCTACATGCATGGAGATGAAAAATATATGGCGAAGGACTACAGGGAATGTTAAAGGTCCAAGAAGAAGATTCATACACCATCCACATCATTAAATTCGGTGTTAAGCCCATAACCATTTGCAAAATAGGGAGTGGATATCGTAGGACCCCTACAAAAAAGGACCCATCAGCAAAGGTACCTCATCGTATATACTGGTTACTTCACCAAATGGGTGGAAGCAGCTATAATATGACATATTCGTGACAAGGATGTTTTCATGTTCCTATTCGAGAACATCATTTGCCGATTTAGAATTCCCGCCGCAATAGTATCAGATAATGGGAAACAACTGCAGGGAACTAATATAGACTTGTTGTTTAACACCTACCAAATCAAAAAGATCAAGTCCACACCCATATACTCCCAGAGAAACGGCCAAGCTGAGATCACAAACCAGACTATAGCCGATAATTTAAAGAAAAAGTTGGACGACCACTATGGGGATTGGTGTGAGAAGCTGTATAATGTCTTGTGGGATTATATAACCAAGAAAAGAGAAGCCATGGGGCTATCACCTTTCATGCTCACATACAATATCGAAGTGTTTATACCTAAAAATTGCTCCTAGGCAAAACAATGTACAGTTGAAGTACTTTTTAGGTTCGAGGATCAAACTCGTACAAAACGAATCCAAACAAGTAGTATGTCTGTATACGTTCTGCTTCGATTACAAAGAGAGGAGATGGGTTGATCTTAGGGGAGGGAAGCAAAGAAAGTTGAATAAATTGTATGTAGAATTGTGTGTTGTGGTGGAAAAATAGCAGAGCTTGAGAATGATTTTCTATATCTTCTTCGTCTGTCGCTTGTTTCTTGTTGTTCTTGTTTTGAAATTGGCTAAGCAGTCTATTTATAATGTTTTGAGACCACACACTTTCCTTTTAAAATAGTGGTAGTTGTGGGGAGATGGAGAAGTGAAGGTTTTGGGAATAACCGTCCATTTTGTCTTTGGGAAGTTTCTGGAAACTTCTAGACCATGACTCCAGTATCTCTTCAACCACTCCAACTTACCACTGACTTTGTAACTTCCTTGTCATGGGGTAGTGCTAGACCCATGTTGCTGTAAACCGCCAGATCAAAACCCCATGTTTTATCCCCCCATATAATATGATTTGATGTCTCGTAAGAGTTGGTGGGGTCATGGCTTCAAAGCCATGAGCCTTGTTATAAAATAGATATTCTAGTAAACATTATGCCAATTTTGTCGTAGTAATGGCAATGGTGCTAGCTTAAGCGAGAGAAATGGTGCAGCAGCAAAGCGTGGCGCGAAAGTGGAGCGTTGATGCTTGTGGGAGCGCTACTGCTGAAGATAGGCGCGTTAGTGGGAGCGCTTGTGATCCGGCGGGAACACTGTGGGCCCTAAGGAGTCGGTGAGAGCATTGTTGAGATGGTGGGAGCAGTGTGGGCCCTAGTGAGCCGGTGGGAGCATTATGGTCCCTAGTGAGTCGGTGGGAGCACTAGTGTTTTCTAGGGCTTGTCAGTCGCATGAGATTTTATGTTGGCATTTATGCCTATTTTTTTTTGCAGTGCATACAAAACATTTCAAGAGATTCAACCGTGGAAGTCTGTAACTTGAGACGGTGTTTGATGCGACTCTGCAATTAGATGGTATGATGCATTTAGTAGCACATTTATTCTAGAATAGTGTAAAATCCCAGAATGACCATTATACCTTTTTCGCTCGATTTTTTTTGTAACATAACCATTTTGCCCTTGGTCCAAAACTTGATGAATATGACTTTTCACCTCTAATTATAAAATGACCGTTTTCCCCTTGATATAAAAAATTATTATTTTACCCCTGGTCTGAAAATTACCCAAATTGACTATTTTACCCTTTGTCAAAAACCCACCATCAAAATTAAGTCCCCTGCTTAGCGAAGAACGAGTAATGTTACGTGGGAAGCACTAGATGGTGATCTGCTAGACGAAGTAAAATATGACTTTTTGTTGTTTAATGGTTAGATATTTGCTCTTCTTATGATTGTACTCTTAGGTATATGGAGCATTCTTCTTCTACCGTAACAACAACGGGAAGGTATTTGGAACATTAGTTGGTTGTAGAGAGTGTTGAGGAAATGTTGCCGTTAGAACACTAAGATAAGTGTTGAGGCATTGCTGTCTTCAGAAAACTAAAATAAGTGTGGAGGCAGTGCTTTTGTCACTAGACGTGAAGATGAGTGTTATCCGTGAACACTAAGATGAGTATGGAGGCAGCAATCATGCCATCTGACACGAAGATGAGTGTTATCCGTGAACACTAAGATGAGTGTTGAGGCATCGCTGCCGTCAGAACACTAAGATGAGTGTGGAGGAAGTGATTCTGCCGTCAGACACAAAGATGAGTGTTAGCCGTGAACACTAAGATGATATTGAGGTATTGCTGCTGTCAGAACACTAAGATGAGTGTGGAGGCAGTGATTCTGCCGCCAGAACACTAAGATTAGTGTGGAGGCAGTGATTCTACCGTCAGACACAAAGATATGTGTTAGCCGCGAACACTAAGATGGTTGTAACTTGATCATTGATATTCAATGGATTCAATCCATGGAATTTCTGCGACTTGAAGCGAGTTCATTCGTGACATGAAATGCTTAACTTTTATGAAGTGCATACAGAACATTTTCAAGAGATTCAGTTGTGGAAGTTTGCTACTTGAGATAATGCTTGATGTGACTCTGCATTTGATTTAGCGATCTTTATTCAGATATTGCGTAGCTTAGATTCTGAACATTCACTGGTTTTTTTTAGATAGCTTGCATCCAGTTTACGGTTTTATTCATCTATGATATCGCCTTTATGCTGAATGTTCGTAATTTTGTTTTTAGATGCCTTGCATCCAGATTGTGGGTTTATTCAGCTACAGTATCGCCTCTATGCTGAATGTTTGCAAAAAAAAATTTAGATGGCTTGCATTTAGTTTGCGTTATATTCAGATATGGCATCGCCTCTATTCTGAATATTTGTTATTTTGCTTTTTAGATGACTTGCATCTAGTTTGCGTTATATTCATATATGGCGTCGCCTCTATTATGAATATTCGCTATTTAGTTTGCGTTATATTCAGCTATGGCATCGTCTCTATTCCGACGTTATTTAGTTTGCGTTATATTCATCTATGACATCGCCTTTATTCTGAATATTCGTTATTTAGTTTGTGTTATATTCAGCTATGGCATCGCCTCTATTCTGAATATTCACCATTTAGTTTGCGTTATATTCAGCTATGTCATCGCCTTTATTCTGAATATTCGTTATTTAGTTTGCGTTATATTCAGCTATGGCATCGCCTTTATTATGAATATTCGATATTTTGTATAACCAGTGTTCTGTTTTATACAAATAATTTGCATGCATGCACATTAAATAACGAGGGTTTAACCGGGTAAAGCCCTGAAATATTTCGGGTGCATGCATACATAAAAGAGCTACGAGGCTAATGTTGCTATGAGTTAAAGACGCGTTTCTCAATTCTCTTTCGGAATGTAAGATTACTATGATTAAAGATGCATTTCCCAATTCTCTTGCGGAATGTAAGATAACAGTACTATTCATAATCCCGATGCTCGTCAGGAATTTATACGTTTTTATTTCATGTTTTTGCAGCTAGGAAAAATAAATCAAATTAAATCAATGAGCTTATTGTCGGATTTTACCAGGAATTTTGATTTGATGACGTTCCAATAATGTCAAATAATCGTTGAAGGAACAATAATTGATGTAGTAGTGCCTTTAGGATTATAAAGCATTGTCTGGAGAGCATAAACTAGTGAAGCGTGACTGATTTGCATGATGGATGGACCAAAATGGACCTGTGTGAAGCATGAGGCCATGGACTTAAAGAGGAAATTCTTGTTTAACCATCACCGACCACCAACACCCTCTTGCGGAGGTACTGATGTATAGATGCTCTCGTCAGGATGATGCGAGTTGGGTTCTTGTCGCTACTACCGTTGTTGATTAAATTCTCTGGTTGAAGGAGGTGGATGCGTTAAACCTCTGAAAATGAAGAAGCTAGTCCATAGGTGCAACTACTTTGGTCTGCTGCTCAACGATGGATTATTTGATAGTATCATCACGATTATATGGATTATTTTCACGCCATGGATGGAGAAAGAACTTGAATTGAATTTGGAGTCCATGTTGGTGTCCGGGTTGTTGAGTCACAACTGGGATGTTTTCGCGAGTATTGACTGAATGATATTGTGTCTTATCCTGACCTTTTGGCTTATAAGCTTGTTTTACCCCTTTCTAGATGTGATGATGGAATGCTTGAAATGTTCATATAGGTGAATTCCTCTGAAGACGTCAAGGGCAAAGAGAGTGGGATGAAAGATGTCTTGTTGCCGACGCGGTGCTGCAGGTGTCTTCAAAGACTATATTCCAAGAGACATCTCTTGGGCCATCTTCTGAATCCTTGATTGTTATGAGATGTGTTGTGGTGAGAAGTCCCCTGTCGCACTTCTTTGATTTCAGAAGTTATATTTTCTAGCTTAGGCTTGGGATGCGTCTCAGCCTCGTCAGGGGTTGCAGGCACCTATCAGATATGACAACGTAGTTGGGAGAGGTGAAGATCCTTGCGGTGTGCCTTTGGAGAGTGGTAAACCTCGTCAAGGTTATGACTCTTTGGTTGATCGTCTCTTCTGTATTGGAGAGGTTCTTGATATGAGGGGATATCGTGTAAACCTTTAGTCCCAGAGTGTTGTTCACGTGATTCTTCGGATACAACTCTTGAAGACGATGCTCCAAGTAGTGTCTTTGCATAGGATGTTGATGCGATAAAAACTACACCAATTGAGTATTTGAACGCTGCAGTTGTCTTTGACTTTGAGTTTGACAGGAGTCGATTCTTGGAGGAAGCTGAGACAACTAAGCTTGTTGTTGGATGCTTTTTCATCATATGTGAGCCATTCAGGAGAGCTTGAAGGAATTAGGTGCATCTTTGACTTAGAAGTGATTACCAAGGCTAGAGGTGATGCTGAAAGACTATTCTGAGAGTTAAGGATAGCAACTGAATCCCTTGCAAATGTGGAGAGAGCATACGCAGATGGTGCTGAACCAATCTTCAAAGATCTTTTTCTAAATAATAAGTTTTGTGGGTTTTTTATGTACTTCGAAGATACCCGGATTTTATGTGGCTTTATTTTGGGATTTTGAGTAGGTAGATTTTGAATGGTTTGCAAAGGATTTTTCTAGATAAAGAAATAATACTTTGTTCAATTGAAATTTTAAGTATGAATGCAAGTTGCTACAATTATTTTAGAGGAATTACAAAAACATGAAAATATTACTAAGGGGTGGCGAGTGCTTAAGTCTTTACAACCTTGTCATGGGTGATGGAGTGTTTAAGACTTGGCATCTTTAAGCTTCGTGCCATGTATGACTATCCCTATTGGTTTATTGGTGTTGAAAATTTTATAGCATTCACCTAATATAGTTTTAAGGACCATATTTGGTTTTTCTCTAGGAGAGGCGATAGTGTCTCCGATTTAGAAAAGGTTGGGTTTCGGTATTTCAGGTTGATGAAAGATTTCAGATTTCAGAATGATTAGGTTATTGGTTTATTGTTCTCGGTAGAGATGACTCTATTTATTTAATAAACTTTTTAAAAGGATCATCTTCCTCTTCAAACCGTCAAGTCATGGTGGGGTTGGTACTCGTGTCAAGTCCCCAAGACTTCATGGGACGTAAGACAAATATTTATAAAGAAAGTTAATAATCAAGACTTACTTGTAGGCAAAATCCATGGGTGTACAACATCACCTATCCTCTATGCAATCGTTCAGTGTCCATACGCGTTGCTTGGTGATGTTATAGAGATGAGCAATATTTAGAGCCTTGTTGGCTTGTTGACGCATACCGGTGGGTCCCTTGGTGACGATTCCGCAGAGATGCGTCAAGTCTTGACCTATTGTTGGGGATCCACGAACGTCCCAGAATCATGTCGTAATCTGGATTTACATGATTGTTGCTGGTGAATTGGCAGATGACACTCCCGGCCATAAAATGGTGGTAGTAATCGTCTCTTCTGGACCTTTATGAATGACGAAGTTTGATTGTTGCATCCCTGGTTCCTTTATTTAGATGGGAATCTCATCATCATGTCGATTGTTGATTCTGGAACACGTATCTTACTTTATTTAAGGACTTCATGTCTAGTGAGCCTTCTGAGAAGGAATTAGCAGCTCGACCGAATTTGAAAATTACTTATGGAGCGGGGAGCGACTCGATCATCAACTTGACACATGTATCTCGAATCATCCTTTATTTAATCACAGTCTTTTATTCAGTAATTAAATGTTTAATTCGTTTGTTGCAATCGTGGCTCCCGAATTACTTCATGTCTGATAATGTAGCGAATGTTACTCCTCGATCTTGTCTTGATGAATATCTTCACGTAGTCTGGGAGGCATGAATCATCAGGGTGTCTTGAACATTCAACCCTTTAAATTTGGTGTCCCAGTTGTTCCTGGTGCTTCATCTGCTTATGTCGTGAGTAAAACTTCCTTCAGAAATCCCTAAATAACAATTCCATGTCTTGTTGACTTTGATGGATTCTGATTCTTGTGAATACTGTAATGCTTAGATGACTAGCAACGTGAATACTTCGATGTTAGAAAGCACCGTTGTCGTTGGAAGCACTGAGGAAGAAGACAAAGATGACCAGGGACCTGAGAAATCATCCCATACTAAAGTGATTGAAGAATAGGGGGATGAAAATAAAGAACTTGGTGGTGAATCACATTGCGAGGTGCCTTCTGCTTCTGATGACTTGTTGCAGCTCCAAGTAGGTCTTCAACATTGTTTCAGATTCATAATAAAATAATTATAACTCTTAGACCACCAAAACGTGAAGAACCATGCATGATTTCATGTAGAATTTTGGTGATTTTCGTTGTCAGAAAAATTCAGATTCGGGTCTTCCTGCCGTAAAGGTCGTAGAATCCTCGTCCGAAGTCGGAATGGGGTGGTTGACCTCTTATTATTTAGCTAAGAGGAAGAGATAACTCCTAAATTTTTTTTCTGAATTTGAAGTTCGTTTGCTAAGTGAAAGTACCTAACACCGAGCATCCATAATTTTTCCAGGCAGAATTCTGTAGGTTTTCAGCTGTCATGTATTCTACTATTTTGTCTTCCCTTATTAACTCGCTACTCCAATTGGAGCCCCGTTTTAGGAAGTTGTAGTAGACATAACTATGAATAATTTGGTATATAAATCATCCCTAAATTCTTTACCAACAAGCGCCAATTTTAGTTCTTCCGGAGGGTTATGTAAAAAACGTTTCTGGCGATATTTTCTCATTATCTCTACAATGTCCTTATTTTTAGAAGGAGGATGGACCAAATCAGAGAGATTTACTTGTAGGTGAAGGATTGAAGATTACCATGAGCTCTTATGTTGGTGATGTGCCTTTTCCATCTCAAAATCACAAGCGAGCTCTTTCTGATGCGGTTGTTGAAAGAAGCACTCTGAGTGGCTTTATTGTACAGAACACTACTATGATAGAGACTGTTCATGTTGTTTTTGGTAGTACTGCTTGAAAGAGTAGTGTTGGTATTTTTGGTAATTTTTTTTGAGAAATGGAACACCAGAATTAAGAATGGTTGTTGAATCTGAATTGAGTTTGATGATTGAACTAGATCTAAGATACACCATTCATATTTTAAGATAATTGAATAATTGAATTTGTAACCAAGAGGTTGATCTCCCGCTGTGGTCGCCAATTGTTTATACCTAAAAATTGCTCCTAGGCAGAACACTGTACTGTTGAAGTACTTTTTAAGTTCGAGGATCAAAATTGTACAAAAGAATCCAAACAAGTAGAATGTCTGTATAAGTTCTGTTTCGGTTACATAGAGAGGAGATGGGTTGATCTTAGGGGAGGGAAGCAAAGAAAGTTGAAGGAATTATATGTTGTGATGGAAAAATAGTAGAGCTTGAGAATGATTTATATCTCTTCTCTGTATGTCGCTTGTTTCTTGTTGTTCTTGTTGTTCTAGTTTTCAAATTGGCTAATTAGCATATTTATAATGTTTTGAGACCACACAATTTCCTTGTAAAGTAGTGGTAGTTGTGGGGAAATGGAGAAGTGAAGGTTCTGGGAATAACTGTCCAGGGAAGTTTCTGGAAACTTCTCAACCATGACTCCAGTATCTTTCCAACCGCTCCAACTTACCACTGACTTTGTAAATTCTTTTTCATGGGGTTTGCTAGTAAGCTGGTGGGAGCCCTGTGGGCCCTAGTGAGCCGGTGGGATCTCTAATGTTTGCTAGGGCTTCTCAGTCGCATTAGATTTTATGTTGGCATTTATGCCTATTTTTTTATACAGTGCATACAAAACATTTTCAAGAGATTCAACCGTGGAAGTATGTAATTTTAGACGATGTTTGATGCGACTCTGCAATTAGATGGTATGATGCATTTAGTAGCACATTTATTCGAGAATAGTGTAAAATCCAAGAATGACAATTGTACCCTTTTTGCTCGACTTTTTTATAAAATAACCATTTTACCCCTGGTCCAAAACTTGATGAATATGACTTTTCACCTATAATATGACTTGATATGTAAAATTACTATTTTACCCATGGTCTAAAAAATTACTCAAATTGACTATTTTACCTTTTTCAAAAACCCACCATCAACACGAAGCAATCTTGCCAACAGAAGTAATGATACCCACAATGAAGTTAGAGGCTTGGATGAAGAACCTCACACCAGATCTGATACTCGCCAAGATTGACAATCTGGAAGAGGCGCGAGAAATTGTGCTCCAAAAAATGGAGAATTATCAAAGAGACTGCGAAGAGAGTATGACAAAATGGTTCGTCCGAGAGAATTTCACCCCGGACAGTTGGTCCTAAGAGAAATTCCAAGCTATGAAAGAGAAAAGGAAGGAGGGAAGTTATCCCCCAGGTGGGGAGGTCCATATACAATATTATCTAAAGTAAGAGTAGGAATAAGGCCTTGTCCTATGGAACGGAAATGGATCACCCATGGAACATAAGACATTTGAAGCTGTACTATCCTTAAGAGGTAAATATTGGTTAAAAAAATGGATCTTTCGTACTCGGAATAAGGCCTTGTCCCGAGGTGATATAAAGACTCTGGTACCACCCATAGTCGAAGGGTTTACCCAGAGACTAATAACGGTAACTCCACGACCCACGAGGTCAAAATGGATCATTCGTACTCGGTACAAGGCCTTGTTCCGAGGTGAACTAAAGACTCTGGTACCGACACTTTCACGTGGGTCGCGGGGTCTCTTTTACGAGACGAGAGGGAATCTTTCAATTGTAAGAATGATCTATTTTGACACTTTCGCATTGTAAGAATGATCCATTTTGACCCCGTGGGTCGTGGGGTTACAATTATTAGTCTCTTTTACGAGACGAGAGGGAATCTTTCAATTGGGTAACCTCAGAAGCCAGAGATGATTCAACATTCTTCCGGCGAGTAACCTCATCTTCCAAAGATGAAATGTTCTCCTGCTCGGCTGAAAAATAAAAGCACAGAAAGAGTTAGCTCAGATCAAGAGTGGTAATAAATTTAAAGATAAAAACTTCGTAAAGAAACTTTCACGAATTTGAATCGTCATCTTAAGATTCTCCTCAGTCTTAACCATATTAGTTTCGATCTTGCTAACTCTCGGGGAAAGGTCACTTCCCCTCCCCAACATACAAATCTTTAGGTGATTCTCGGATACAAACTTCTGGATTTCATAGGCAACTTGTAGAATCTTAAATTGTTCCAAAACCTTATCAATATTACGAATCGTGACTTCATAGCGATCTAAGATGGGCTAATTATTTCACATCACAATCTCAGCTCTGCTCTTCCAATTACTCAAATTACTACGATCAGCAAGAAGATCTTGATTCTTGAGCTCTAATTCAGAACATCTATTCTCGAGAAAATTAATATAAATAAGACGATTTCCAGTAAGGTCTCGAAGCCGGTCACGATCAGACTCTAGTTGTTGGATCTGTTCAAAATCAGGCCCAAATCTACGAAGACGACTAAGCTTGGACTCTAGCCTAGCAATTTTTTCATCCTTATTGATAAGGCACCATTCTAGATTAGTAGTATCCACCTTAAGAAACCTAACTTCATTGTTCAACTCGTGAAACTCATATCTCCTTTCTTGACTAAAAGAACCAACAACGACTACCAGTAATAACCACAATTCAGAATCCCTAAAATTCGGGCAGAAGGAAAGTGGGAAAAACAAAGAGATGGATGAATACCATGAAGTTCGGCAACTTGGTTCTCCAATTTTTTATGATGAGCATCACCCGCTTGATTTTGCTCATTTAGCAGTTTGTTCTCCTTCTGTATTTCCTTATAGAAAACCATGTTGAGGTGTTGAACATTCTAATTATGCATGTAAAAGAATCAAGATTTAAGTACCCGAAGAAGATCAATAGACACAATGTAGGAATAAGAATAAGCATACGAACCAGAGTTAGAATATCCCGAATAAATTCGGGACCATAGGAAGGAACTGAATGCAACATTTCATAATAAGGCAAGGATCCGAACGAGGACGAGAAGAGAGCTCCTAGCGACTCGCCAAAAAATCCATAGATAGTTAGCGAAGTAGATCCTCAAGTAGGAGGATCCAGAGGAAGAATATCCTTACTCACCAATTCCTGGTCATAGCTACTCTCAGCAAAGATAGACAAGTGAGTGGAGGGTTTCTCCACGGTTTGCTCCTCAACTTTATCCTTACTCGCCCCTTTTCCGACTTATCGTCAGAACTAAGAAGAGCCTCATCATCCTCATTGTCATATATGTTAACTTCAAAATTCAGCTTCGGACCTAACTCACTACAACAGGAATACCACTAGTCAACCTTGAATCTGGGGCAAATGCAGAAGGTTGAAAAATAACAGTTAGAATTGAACCCTCACCTTCAGCATCCTCACCATTATTTTTTTCTCCTTCTTCAGATCCAGACATACCACCATGAGTACCACATCATAAACCACATAAAAACGTCCTTATCCTTAGCACCATCGACAAGAATATTTCTAATATCTCCACCATCATTTTGAGCGCTCTGCCTTTCAAAATCTCCAGTTTCAGATTCGCTTGTAATTTTTCATCCCCATATTTGTGACCATCTTCATCATCAGTATTTTCCACACCATCCCCACCAACAACCAAAGCCTTGGACTTATGTACATAATAACATGGACGAATTCTAAGGAAACAAACATGGGAAAATACATATACTTAAAAGAGTAAAAGACAAATGGTATTTGTTACCTTAGCATTTTCCCTTCAAGGCTGAACCCTATTCCTTTTCCGACTCTTAGGAGGTTGCAGAAAAACCTCAAAAGCATGAGTGGCAAAAGTAGACAAAAATCAAAAAACAAAAGAAGAAAAAACAAACCTTTTCCATGCTTACCACCCAGGGAGAATAGGCAAAGGTAGAGAGAGCCACCTTCCCAGATATATAGTTCCCATGAATAATCAAAGGACCTTATCCTAATACGAATCATTCATACGGCGAAGGTGCTGATTGGACCCTTTCCTGGGATCTTCATCCAGCAACAGAACTTCGGTACCATTAGGAAAGGGAAGAGTACCGCGAGTTGGACCAAATGAAAAACTATTTAACTGACCCGTTGAAGGAGTAAAATCATTATAGTTGTCCAAAAAACTTTGAGCAATATACTTCGAGGCATCCTATGGTCCCTTACTTCGCCTTTCCCACTCGGAGAGAATACGATAACAATTCCCGTTGTACAAGTCGGATTCATTCTGGACATTAAATCATACATAAGGGGACTAAAGGGATGGTAAAGAGGAAGTCGGAGACCAGCCTCAAGTTGGCCTTTGGTGATAATCGTGGCTTGGGAGGATTGTTCAAACTCGGTGAAGTTAGTTATGTCCATTGAACCACTTTGTCTGAGTTGAAGAGACACATCAAATGACTGAAGATAATGTTTATCCTTGAGATTCGCAGAGAACTGATGATCATTCATATCAAGAGGTTTAGAGGAAGATTTCCTATCAGCATCCCCATAATCATAAGAAACATATCCATCATAGAATGAAAGTTGATTAGGAAAAAGAGAGTTAAATCCATCACGAGCCTGATATGAATAATCAACGGTCGGAAATAGAAAATCAAGCGCATAATAATCTTCTTCAGAAAACAGATAGGATACATACTTTTTCCTAGAGGATTGTGGAGGGTTCGAAGATTTATCAACCATGACCACTCGGATCTTGATTCTAAGGAAAACAACATAAACTTTGATAAGCGGAAGAGGGGAAGAAACACTTTCAAATGGGAAATAAAACATCAGATAACAGGACACTTACCAAAAGAAAGGTAGAATAGTGCTGAATAAGGCAACATAACTTTAATGCCGGTAGGAAAAGAGTTGCAGATAAAAATGGAGAACAAAACCAGAATATTGGGAAAATGATATTTTGGTTTCTTATTTAAGGGGGAGAAAACAAGGTGAATAATGAATTCATAAAGTGAAAATAGGAAGAGATGTGGAGGTTACCAAGGGACGTGGAGCAGTTTGGGAAAAATAAAAGGTAGATGGAAAGAAAAGGGAAAAATGTAGTAGTAAATACCTAGGTACACGTGTCAGCGTCGGGAAAAAAAGGCTCATGGTGTCAAGATAAGAGCGAAGCACCATAGAAGATCACTTGGTCCAACATAGTTTACGAAATATCCATCACACCAGCTCAGGATGATGACACATGGAAAACGAGTAAAAGAATCAACGTTCAAGTTTGAATGAAGGGACAAGGCATTAAATGCTGCTACAGAGCACGCGTAATATGATCAGAAGTATTTAATGCACCCGACACTACTCGAGGGAAGGCTTTTGCTTCAGACCAAGCTCAGAGAAAGAACCCACTTCGCATCCCAGGAGACGACTGCAACGAAGCGATGAGGCACTAAGCCAGCAAAGGAAAAACCCATGAAAAAAATCGGGAGATGGAATTGGTAGATCAAGCATTAGGCCCCGAGGAAGAAGAAAACAACTTAGATATTCATGTTTAACATTTTAATTTGGTTGTATGAACCCCCTTCTTTGTCTATAAATATTAAACTCAATTAAGAGATAAAAAAGGTTTTTTTATTGGAAAAAGAGTGATAGTAAGATTGAGAGTATTATTTAAAGTGTTCTTAAGTAAGAGTGAGTGAAGACCATTGTAAGCTTAAATTCTAATAAGATTAAACCCTTTACCCCCGTGGACATAGGTAATCATATCGAACTACGTATTTATCTTGTGTGAATGTCATTGTTATTTTTGTAATTTTACTCTTTCTTTCGCTTGTATAAGATTGAATGATAGGATAAGGGTAGTTAGATTTTATACAACTACACTAATATAATATTTCTCAGGTTTCTAGAGAACTGTTAGTGTCATCTCCATACCGTCTTTTCACAACATCTCCTGATAATAGTGGAGGGACGCGAATTCGTTCGATTCCATATTCAGTTGATATTAATCAATCGCGTATGTAATTCACATATTTGAAGTTTTTTTTTTGTTGTGGCTGTTTCAAATACTTACTCCAACTTATGGTAGGGAATTCTTTCCGCATCTAATGTTAAAGTTGTAAATCGGGGTAAGGGAGTTTGGCTCTCAAGGGTTTGGTAATACAACCTGGAAAGAGAGGGTTGATGGGTGGGAGGTGAAACACGAAAATAAAATTGTTCTTATGAGTGCTGCTTAAACCTCCTCGGAAGGACTAGGTGGTGGAGATATTGGTGAGATCACTAACATATTTATGGATGATGCCTTACTGTTCAGTTTTTAACCCTTTCTTATATTTGGTTTTCTTAATTTAGATGAAAGTTCTAGACTAGCGGTGTATAAAAAAATAATCATTTCTATCTTGGGTGTCCTTTGTGGTTGACATATGTAACATGTGAGATATGGTTTGGGATATAACGGCCACTGGATCAGTTTCCTAAATGGCTTCCGATAAACCGTGAGACGTAACAAGATCAGTTTCCAACGCCACAAGAAGGTCGGTGCAGTGCATTCACTTGTAAGTTGTCACATACCCACTGATTGAACTCCTCTAAAGTTTTTCATTTTATTGTGACAAATTGCCTTAGTGTTTGGTCGGTTGTCAACCAAGAAAATTATTTCAAGTTCTTTCACTTTATAATTAAAAATAAAAGTATAGTTATAAGAACAGATTTGATCCACATGAAGATATGCGTTGTTATTCGTAATTGAAAACTTAAGTAAACTGGGGGGATTTTGTAATTCAAGTCTAAATTAATTATACTAACAAATAATGAGAAAATATATTAGGTTTAGAGTACTGGTTAAGGGTTCATCTTCAATCATAATACATGCACTTTCACTAATAACTAAAGTTGTCACTTAATCATTCATTATCAAGAGCCCTAAAGCATCCCATCGAGAGCATACTCCGGTAAATTTCTCATGTCATCACATACCATAACGATAAATATGTAATTACTATTCAAAGAACAACCTAATGCAACGTGATATCAAGTTTAATCCCTCAAGAGATTTAAGTTCTATGAATTAGGCTAATCAATGCAATAGATATACTACGATTAATCTATTTAACATAGGTCAAGATTCTATATGCAATCACACAAAGGTTTTGAATACAATTGGTAATCACAGCATGCTACTTATGACAAGGTTCATCAACAATTCCATATCTCAAAACCCTAGTCTAGCAATAGATATGCATTCATGGTTATCTAGTAGCGTTCCTAAACAAACATTCATACAATCATACTTGGCGATAATAAATAGTAGAACAAGACACTTATGATTTGATTAAGATGATAAAACTAATGTATTAATTTAGTAGCATGTTTGTTGTATCCGACTACATCCTTAACTAATATGAAAGGTTTAACTACTCATGGATTTCTTAAAATCCATGGAAAAATAATAAGTACAAAAGTAAAGCAAACCCTAGGTTGTAGAAGACTCTCTAACTCCAATGCTTCTTCTCTTTTTCTCAAAAGATATGATATGATACAAGAAGTCTCCAATCTCCTTATAATTGTCCCTTATATATTATTTTATATATAAAAGAACCCATGCTCAAATCTCGTTCAAAATAGGTGTCAAACCCGTGCATAAAAGAGAAAAATCTTCAACAATCGGAGCCTGGTCGGCCAAGTATGGCCTACCATATGCCATCCTAGTTGGTCGTTCCCAAGTGACTAGAAAACCAATTTCTTCTGGATTTCAGGCCGACTATCCTTCTTCATAGTCGTCCGGGTCTGGACTACTAGCCTTCTTCGTAGTCGTCCAGGAATGAACTACTAGCCTTATTCGTAGCCGTCCGGAAATGAACTACTATCGGTCTTTTTCTTATGGATTTTAGTCGGCCAAGTCTGGCCGACTGTCCTTGCTCCTGGTCGTCCAAGTCTGGACGACTTGCTTTTATACTTCGCCTTTTCACCCATATCTTGTTCATACGAAGTCAGAACGACTCCATTCTTTTGGATGATTCACCTAATAGGAGACATAAAATAGAAAAGTAACAATTATATAAAGTAATTTTTAAAAAACTAGAAAATGTGTGTATAAAATGATACTCAAAAATGTAAATTATGTACCTATAAAATTCCTAGGAACTTGCCTTTTACTAGTCCTCGAGCGAACTACAATCTAAACTAATCTAAACTACAAGAACTTCGTTTCGTTGAGGATACAGTTACACTTAGCATGTATTACAAGACTTTAAACCCCTAGGTGTCCCTAGTGGACGAGTCATAGTATCGTGAGGGTTTACAAGAGGTATACCCATAAAACCTATATTCCAACTTTCAAAAATTCTAAAGCACATGAATCCAAAGAGCTACAACGAAATACAGTTTCTCCACACTAACAATAATATGTTAGAAGTATAAAGAACAAAATTGTCATGCTTAACCCTTGAGTTAGGAGAAAACCACCATATAAAGAAACCAACCTCAAGCCTGACCGGATGAACATTCTGCCTTACCAACTAGATTTTATAAAATTGACACTCAAAAGACCCACTTTATGGTTCTCTCATGTGTGGAGGCAAGAGTGGAGAGAAATCCTGCACACGTTAAATGGTGGAAAGGAAAAGGAACCTTCCGAATTATATGAAGATGTTATTCCATAGAGACGTGGGATAAAAAAGAACTATTTTTATTTTTCAGATGACCTCTAAAAAAGGAAATCAACCACTATGTAAGTATGCGAACGCTTATTTACATTCTCATCCGATTCACAGTCAATTCTACTTTCACAACATCCAATAGAAACGTCTTCAGTCTTCAACTATCGATGATGAACCCTTGAACTTTGTGGAACCTTGACAATTGTAACTGTTTTTCTCAATTCCTTGTTGTTTGAAACTTCTTTATAGATTTCTTCTTCCCCACGACCTTATTGAAAAAATAAAAAAATAAATATACACTAAAGAAATATATAACATTCTTTTTTTTCTCTTTTCTCTTTTTTTATTTTTTTATATGTTTTTTATTTTTGTGAGACTCAAAATAACATAACTGAAAATAAAATATATAGTGAAACTACTATGGTCGTGGGATAAGGAATTTACCACTTAATTCTTCACAACTTGTGTTGTCTCCATCTCATAAACTTCAAATAATTCACATCTTTTGATTTTGTTTACTATTGTACATAAGTCTTCGACATGTATATATGATTTTGGTCATTGTATTTTTGATTTACTTGAGTACGAAATTTTCTCTTTCTTGTACTGTTGCTCATAAACCTTGAACGTCTTCAACTTTCCTTCAAATTTGTAGTGCTCTGCTTGTTGATGATGATATGTTTCTGTGGACCTGCTGTTGTCGAGAGAATGGTGCCAACTGCAAACAAGACTACAAGATGGAGTTCACAATTCTGATGACACCCTCATGATTGATAGAAATGGAAATCAAGAGATCATAAAGTAGTGCTGAAATTGGTGTAAAATTGGGTAGCTCATCATTCTACCCGGAGTTTGTGCAGATGAAATACTCTAAACGGACAATTTTTAGACAGCTACAAGGAATTGAAGGTCTGGTGTCTCACTCATGGGTATTGAATAATCAACTTCTCAAAGCTGTATTCTCTACCGGCGATTTAAGTATATTTTGTCGGTATTACCTCTCAACAACTAAGAACTCCGAATGTCGTTCTTTATTACTTCTAAGTCTAATTATTTCGGTGAGAACTCCGTATGTAGACTTAGCTAGAAGTATACAAAGTGACTCTAAAACATCTAAAAAGTTGGAGGTGTTCATGCAAATATGTACAAAAAGTTTTAAAAATTCTACCTACAAAAGCGAATACTAAAAACATAAATGCTTAACCATTCCTCCACACTTAAACATTATATTGTCCTCAATGTATATTGATTCATCCAATGTAAAATTCAAGGTGGCAAATTCCTAATACGATATACAAATTAACAAAACTACTAATAAAAAGATAAAGATATAAATACAAAACCAATGGGTTGCCTCCCATTCATCGCTTGGTTTAGCATCGTCAGCCCAATTGTAGACTTTTGGCTACTCCTTAGCCTGCATCTAACACATTAGCATGAACATGTGAATGAACACCACTGGGATACCGAATTGCTTCAAAAATATATAATAAAATCTTTTCATTGTCAAACTCCATTGTGAGTGTTCCTTTATCAACATCAATCACGGTTTTAGCCATTTTCATGAATGGTCTCCCAAGTAAAAACGGAATAGATGCGTCAGACCCGCTATCCATCTCCAATAAATAGAAATCGACTGGAAATAATAATTGATTCACCTGCACAAGAACATCTTCAACAATACCTCTAGGGTACACATTAGTATGATCATCTAGTTGTAAAAAAACTCCAGTTTCTTTCATTGGAACCAAATTCAAAGACTCATAAATAGATGCAAGTATAACATTAACTGATGCTCCTAGATCAATTATAGCTTTTCCAAAACTTTTGTTACCAATCACAACGGGTATATCAAAATGACCGGGATATTTATATTTGAGTGTGAGTTTCTTTTGGAGGATAGCCGAAATATTTCCCCCCACACTCATTAGCTCATTACCGGTTAACTGTTGTTTCTTGGTACACAAGTCCTTCAGAATTCTCGCATATATCGGGACTTGTTTTATTGCATCTATAAGTGAAATATTAACATGAATCTTATTGAAAATATCTAAGATCTCTTTATCTTGTTCCGCCTTTTTAGAGTTAGCAAACCTGCGAGAAAAAGGTAAATGAGGAATATAAGTAGAAACCGACCCTTTAGGGTTTTTATTTGGTACCTCATCGGTTTGGAAAGAGTTATTAATATCTTTCTCCAAAACCGACCCTTTAGGGTCTTTGTTTTTCTCAGTCTCTTTTGGTTCCGCAGTTCGTGTACCACTTCTCAATGTCACAGAGTTGACAGTTTCTCTCGGGTTAAGAGGTTGAGAAGGGAGTTTCCCACTATTTTGTGCCTTCATACGATTGATCCCACTTGCCATACTTATAACTTGCGTTTGTAGCTCTTTGATTGCATTGTCAGTCGTGTGCTGATTTTTCTGCATCATTAAGGTCATATTCTTCATCATGGCAAACATCTTTGTCGATTCTGAATTTTGAACTGGTTGTGGTTGTTGTACTTGTTGTTTAAAAGCACTAGGACGATTGATAACCGATCCTGGAATTTCAGCTCGCTTGTTTGGATAGATGAAGTTGGGATGATCTCTCCATCCTGGATTGTGTGTGTTAGAATAAGGATCATATCGTTGCCTCTGCTGATTTGAAAACATAGCATTGACTTGATGATCAACAAATCACTGAATTGATGATGCGGACAGCTAGCTACCAATCTCTTGTATGTTTCCATTATTCATACAATGTCTCTCCTACCCTCTGCTTAATACCATAAATCTCTTTACGAATATGAGTTGCCTTTGATGCAGGAAAGTATCTTTCTAAGAAGAGTTTTTAAACCATTCCAAGTTGTGACACTGCCATAAGGTAAATAGTATAACCATTTTTTAGCAGTATCCATTAAGGAAAATAGAAAAGCTCGTAACATAACTCCATCTGCATATGTATCCTTTGGTAGCATGGCCATGACTATGTTATGAAAATACATTAGATGCTTGTTTGGATCTTCATTAGACATTCTATGAAACTTTGGTAGCTCATGGATCAACCATGGATTGATCTCAAATATAGATGTTGTTTGAATACACCACTACTGTGTATCCAGCTTGTGAGAAGCTAAGTCCCTGAGTGTACGGTTTACGTCACCCATTGATTCTTCTTGTATGTTCTCCGGTTTACCTTTATGTAAAGTTACTCTCCGAATATCGATTCCAATATGTGGAAACCCGACATGCTTCGGTTTCGGTTTCAGTTTAGGTGCCAGAAGATAAATACCTGAAAAACAATTCTCAAAACGAAATAAAAAATAAGAATTAAAAAGAAAATAACAATCCGATATGCCTGCCCGGCAGGGGCTCTAAAATTTGGTCGATTGTCATCCAAGAAAAATTATTTCAAGTTCTTTCGCTTTACAATTATAAATAAGAGTATAGTTATAAGAACAAATTCGAACCACAAGGAGATATGGGTTGTTATTCGTAATGGAGAACTTAAGTAAACTGGAGAATTTGGTAATTCAAGTCTAAAGTAATTATACTAACAAATAATGAGTAAAGAGAATCAATAGGTTTAGAGTACTGGTTAAGGGTTCATCTTTAATCATAATACATGCACTTTCACTAATAACTAGAGTTGTCACTTAATCATTCATTATCAAGATCCATAGAGCATCCTATCGAGAGCATACTCCGGTAAATTCCTCATGTCATCACATACCATAACGATAAATATGTAATTACTACTCAAAGAACAACCTAATGCAACGTGATATCAAGTTTAATCCCTCAAGAGATTTAAGTTCTATGAATTAGGCTAATCAATGCAATAGATATACTACGATTAATTTATTTAACATAGGTCAAGCTTCTATATGCAATCACACAAAGTTTATGAATACAATTGGTAATCACAGCATGCTACTTATGACAAGGTTCATCAACAATTCGAATCTCAAAACCCTAGTCTAGCAATAGATATGCATTCATGGTTATCTAGTAGCGCTCCTAAACAAACATTCATACAATCATATTTGGCGATCATAATAGTAGAACAAGAAAATTATGATTTGATTAAGATGATAAAACTAATATATTAATTTAGTAGCATGTTTATGATATCCGACTACATCCTTAACCAATATGAGAGGTTTATCTACTCATGGATTTCTTAAAATCCACGGAAAAATAATAAGTATAAAAGTAAAGCAAACCTTAGGTTGTAGAAGAGTCTCCAACTCCAAAGCTTATTCTCTTCTCCTCAAAAGATATGATATGATACAAGAAATCTCCAGTCTCCTTAGACTTGTACCTTATATAGTATTTTAAATATAAAAGAATCCGTGCTCAAATCCCGGTCAAAATAGGTTCCAAAAATATCAAACCCGTGCATAGAAGAGAAAATTCTTCAACCATCCGAGCCTGGTCGCCCAAGTATGGCCTACCATATGCCATCCTAGTTGGTCGTTCCCAAGCGACTAGAAAACCAATTTCTTCTGGATTTCAGACCGACTATCCTTCTTCATAGTCGTCCGGGTTTGGACTACTAGCCTTATTCGTAGTCGTCCAGGTCTGGACTACTAGCTTTCTTCGTAGTCATCCGGGAATGAGCTACTAGCCTTCTTCGTAGTTGTCCGGGAATGAACTACTATCGGTCTTTTTCTTATGGATATTAGTCGGCCAAGTCTGGCTGACTATCCTTGCTCCTGGTCGTCCAAGTCTGGACGACTGGCTTCTGTACTTCGCCTTTTCACCCATATCTTCTTTGTACAAAGTCAGAACGACTCCATTATTTCGTTGTTTGCTTCGTTTTCTCGTTCTCTTTGACATGGTGTGAATAAATCCTGAATTTGAACAAGTTCTATTTCCATTTGGGTGATTCACCTAATAGGGGACATAAAATAGAAAAGTAACAATAATACAAAGTAATTTACATAAAAAACTAGCAAATATGTGTATGAAAATGATACTCAAAACATGTAAATTATGCACCTATCATTCAAACATGAAAATTCACTACTTGGGACAGAAGGTTATCACGTGATTTGTAAGCCCAAGTCTACAAGGGGACTAGGGACTTGAGAGCTTGACCCGGTCCGAAAAGGGTATAGTCCAACCGTAAGTATAATATCGAAGGGTAATAAAGAGAATGAAGAGATCAAGGGGAGTAAAATGTTGTTGACTAAAGAGTCAAGGTTAGGTTATTAAGGAAGAAATAACATTTTTGCAATAAAGAATGAGGAAGACGTATGTCCTAAAGAGGTAATAAAGGAAAGTCTATCAAAGAAAAAGGAAGTGGAACTCGAAAGAGGGCTTTTTCTCTCTTTTCTTTTGGGGAACTGGGTCTGTTGTGGATAGGAGGAGCCTCTCACTAGTTTCTAACTTTTTATCCTAAAAAATTTGGCGACCACAGTGGGAGGCTACTCTCTAACCAGGCGACTCAATTCCCAAACTAATTTTCTTTACGAGTTTTTTTTATTTCCGCGGCTTATTCTCTTCCCATCGACGTTCCCACTCAACTCTATGTCCTCGCACTAGTCAAGCGCGGGACCTAGTGCAATATTATCTTCCCGATTATAAGCGTCATTTTGAGGCCCTGACCTCACGTCTTAATCAAAGTCTCATTACCGCTTCTCTCTTTATCGCGGGTATTCCACCGCGTCTTCACTTGACCAGCGTAAAAAATGATAAAGTCGTTCGTCATCTCTGTACTCGGTGATTAGAGTAATAAGAAATGAGTAAAAAAAAGTTATGAATCAGCGGAGAAGAATCAATGAAACTAATCATCAACAACTGCATCTGCAGAGAAAACTTATCAACAACTGTTCAAAAACATAAGTTTAATGCATCTTAATCACTCTATTTCGATTACAATTGCTAAATTTTTTTATTTGAAATCGATTTTCAGAAAAAATAATCTTAGGGTTTTGAAAACCCAAATCGACGAGTTCATCAAAAATTCCTTGATAAATTTATGATCAGAATTGAGATTTGTATCTATATCGCTCTAATCTATCTTTTGAGATCAAAATCTCCGAAAAATTCAAGAAAAAATTTCTAGGGTTTCTTGATTGAAAATCATGAAATCTCTTTATCTTTAATCTCAATTAAAAATCGATTTTCAGATTCGTAATCAGCGTAACTGTATCTCTATTTACCCATAATTTTAATTTGATTTTTATCGAATCACTATTTTTGATCTCAGATGCTACAAAGAAGAGGCATTCAACTTACTTTTGTCTCTTGTCTATTATGTAACCAAGAAGTTGAAAGTACTTTTTATCTTCTCTTGCATTGTTCTTTCACTATTAAGGTTTGGTCTTATTTTCTTGAAAGTATAATGTATTGTTGGGTTACTTCTAATGATATTATCACTCTTATTTATATTTGGGGAATTAGTTGTCTTAAGGAAAGATGTATATAACGATTTGGTTAGTGGTTCCTTTTGATATAGTTTGGGAAGTTTGGAAAGAGAAAAATGCACGACTTCATGGAGACAGATGTAAGAACGAGGATGAAGTAATTCAATTGGTTAAGCGAATATTATATTGTGGTGCTCTTTCGATGATGCGTTCAGATGCTATAATACGGATCTTATCCTAAGCTACTGAAAAATCATTATTAATTTATAAGGTTTTTGTTTTTTCCTGTTTGAGCTTGTTGATTAGCAGGTTAAACTTTGTTTGCATTTAATGCTTTAAGATTCTAGAGAAGTTTGCATGTGAACTTCTCATTTTTTATACAGTTTTTTCTATGGGGGATGTTGTGTTTTCCCCCAAAAAAGATACTTATTTTACATTACCCCCATTTTAAATCGTTAATAGGTAAAACCTCTTTTAAACTGGATATGTCGTGACTACCCAGTTAAATTAGCACGTGCATTGCACGTGTATGACATTAAAAAGATATATTTTTTTTAAATCCATAAATAGCCTATAATCACTACACCAAATTTGCATATTAGTAACTAAAGTTAGTAACGTTAATGTAGCGGTTACTAATTCACAGCCAAAAATTTCAGTTACTAAAATTTAGTAATGGCTCACCGCTGTTGTAAATTTTTTAACGGCCCATGACGTGTTGCTATTAGCAACAACTGAGAAAAAATCGTCCAAGTCGTGCGTGTGCAAGGTAACACCTTTGGTTATATTTCCGCTCAAATCATTTTGACTTGAAAGATTTTTCCACCCTAAATATAACACGTGTTACAGACGTGTATGAGGAAACTCACCCTAACTTATACTTATCGTCATCCTCTTTCATTCTCATTCAACCACCAGTAGGGGTGTTCATGGTCGGTTTCGGTTCGGTTTTATGCTAAACCAAAACCGAAACCGGCAAGGTTGGTTTTCCAATTATTTCTCCATAACCGTTCCGTTTACCGCCGATTCAGTTTTACTCGGTTTTCTCTCGGTTTCGGTTTTTTCCAACGGGTTTTGATTAACCGTTTGAAAAACTAAAATTCAAAAAAAAAAATCAAAAAATTCAAAAAAAATTTTAAAAAAATCAATTTTTTTTTAAAAAATGGATACTTCCATAACTAGAAGAGAACTAGGGTTAAAAAGTTAGGGTGGGATTATATATCAAGGGTAATGAAGGGTTCAGATTAGATCTATCAAAACCTAGATCAAGGGTCTTAAATAGTCGGTTTTCCATGGTATAACGGTTCGGTTTTTGGCTAAACCAAAACCGAAACCGTGACTACCGGTTTCCATACTTTTTTTCCATAACCTTTCCATTAAGAAACGGTTCGGTTCGGTTTTGGCCAATTCGGTTCGATTTTAGTGGGTTTCCGTGGAAACCCGTTACCATGTACAGCACAACAACCTCCATGAAGAAAACTTGATCAAGCTGGTTCACCAAAAAACTTCATCTCTGTATATTACTCTTTTATGTTTCAATATCACCGTCTCTTACTCTCAATATCTCTTCCTCTTTATCAAAGAAGATTCATTAAAATCAACAACAAGAAGAAGAACTTTTCTCTTTTTTCCTGGTGTTTCTACCTCGATTCAAATGTAAATCATCATCATAAGTTTCCTATTATTTACATGATTTTCTAATCTTTGATGGTTTCTTGTAATAGCCTTTGATTTTTGTTCAAAATCAATACTTTTATTTAACGATTTTAGAGCCGATTGCTTAGGTTTTGATCTTGTTTCTGATTAATGTGTTTGTTTGAAGCGACGAAGAAAACCTAAAATCCAGAACACATACTCCTCTTCAAACATCATCATCTATGGATGACGATGATCAAGATATGGGTGGTATGGGTAACTCTTCTCTATTGTTTTTATCGATTTTCCCCAAAATTTTCAGTTATGGTTTCCAATTTTCTGTAATTTCGAGCTTTTTGAGCTTTTCCATATGTTGTGTTTTTTATCATGTTTTAATTCTATTGTTGTGGAAGGTTTGATTATTGTTGTGGATAAATATCTATTGTGTTATGGATGTACAGGTTAGGGAGAAATCCTTTGGTTCTAGTTCTGGTTTTAACTAGAGAACTTGCTCGTCAAGTTGTAAAGAAATTTCCTGAATCGGAACCCAAGCTTCATACACTATGTGTGTATGGTGGTGAGTCCATATAACAACAGATGTGCATGCTTGATTATGGAATTCACGTTGTTGTTGGTACTCCCGGTAATATTAGTTATTTGTGTAACAGAGGCGCCTTAAATTTGTCTGAAGTTCAGTTTATTGTCTTAATTATAGTAAGGACTAAGAATCTTTATGTAATTATTTTCATATTTTTTTCTTGTGTGCTCTCCAGTAATATCATCATGGAATGGGTTTAGAAATGCTTCACTGGTAGTCTTTTTGAGTTATCTTTGTCTTTGTAAGTATTTGTTATTACTGGGCTATCGTCTTTTTTTTAATTATGTCAATATCTTCTCCATTTCCCATTTGATGAACAATGTGCTTGTGTACGTTTAAAGCCTATGCTATGAACTGTCAGTTTGTAAATGCCGCTAAATTACAGCATGTTCAGTTCCTTGGAAACTGTGTTGTTGAACTTTATGGGGTGGAACTCAACTGTGTATTAGCACGCGTTTGTTTTTACTGGACCAGTGGTGAGCGATAATGGTGAACTTAAATTTCTATATTTACTTAGAAATATGATCAAGTCCTTTATCCGTCGAGACTATTTTTGGAATAATAATTTTGCTCATGTAATGCAGGAAGATTTTAGGAGGGTAAATGAATGGAAGTTCATGATTGGTTGATTTAGGAAGGTACTCATAATATTGTAGATATTCCTTCATGTCAAGGTTATCTCCATCGACAATTTTACTTGTGGTTTTTCTAGTGGTGCACAGTTAATTGAAATCAAAATACTGATATTTTTTTATGCTTATTTTATATGTACAACTCATCATCTGAGAATCAATGCTGCTGTTGAGCTTCGATATGTGCAGTTTAGTAGTTTGACTCCCTTTTATCAGTTCATATTACAGTTTACACATGCTTAGGTAAAAAAGAACATGATTTATTTGAAAAATGTGTGACATATTTCTGGACTAGTAATTTATAGTTGCATTGGTTGCTTCCTCTTATTGTTTTTGGTCAATGAACTGGTACATGTTTCAAGTTAAATCTCTGGTTTATTTATGTATTCTGAGGTTTACCAGTTACCTTTTATGTAGATATTCGGGTTCCTTTGGACAACTTTATATAGTGCTTACTTTGTACCAATTGTTGAAGGAAACTACACTATTGCAACTCAGAAGTTGAACTCGATAGCAACATCAAAAGAACCATCTCACAAGTGTTGAAGAAAGCTACACTACACATGGTAAGACTCTTCCAACAGTTGATTTGGTATGGTGTATGGTTGACAACTTAATGATATAGTATTACTTTTATCAATGTCTTTCCATGTTTGTCTTTTGAGACCCTCAGTGCTTAAACTTTCAATTTTGTGCCAGGGCAAATATTATGGAAACTTGATTTTTCTTTCATTGCATTTCTTTTTTTTAGACTAGTACTAAGTGGATGTTGGGTTTATTTCAGGTTCTGCTAAGAGAAGAAGTTGTTGACACTGCTTTTGTAGAACTCTAACAATTTTCGGAGGTGTCTAATCATGTTTGGGCTCCTTCAGGTTCGTCATTTCTGATCTGGAACTTTATAGTTATGTAATTATTGTTCTAGCAATTATGAATCCTCTTCGTATACTTAGCATAGATTAGGTTTTGTTGTGATTTGATATGTTGTATTAGGATAGATAGAGAAAAGATTCATCGAAGAGTACATCAAACCAATGCATTTCCCTAGAGTAATATCTAAACTTAACACTGGACGATTAATATATCCTACATCTGACAGTTGCTAAACCAATAAAATAGTCTAAGTTTAGTTTCAAAATCTTCAGTTGCCTCACCACCAGTCACCACTGAGTTTAGATTTAAAATATTTTCTTTATATACTTCAATCCAGATGCAAGGTAACCAACAAAATAATCTATAAATCCTACATCTGACAGTTGAACTCACCATGAATAGTGTTCGATGTTGCAGGGTTGTCACATAACCAGAGGAGTTGAACTCAAGATGGACAAGTATGAGTTTCTTATATTCTGCATGTGTGTATATGTTTCTATAAATCCTACTTCTGACAGTAACCTAAGTATCACTAAACAAAATAATAAACATAACTCGAACAATGTTTGCTTCTCTTTCTTTTTGTAGAATGACTTTGATGTTTAATAGTTTGAATGTTTGTAAAATGAATTGGATTGAATGGGAATAATTCCAGGGAAATAGTGACTTGCAGATAAATTTTTTTTGGGGGGAAGTTGATCTTGTCTAGGTCAATTTTCATTGACCTTTTTTTTTTATATTGCAAAAAAATTTAGCAACGATAAGAATTTGTTACAAATGTTTACCAGAAAAACGAAAGTTGGTCTTTTTTGACCTAGTCAAGATTTGCAATAGTGGTAAAGATTTGGTAACGGATCTCAGACTGTTACTAATTTAAAATTAGTAATAGCCAACAAGCCGTTACAAAAACCATTACAACAACAAATTAGTAACGGCGACATGTTCGTTGCTAAATTTTATTCTACCCCCTTTTGTAACGTCTAATTGGTGTTACAACCCCGTTTTGCAACACCCTATTTCAGTTGCTAAACGCTAAATTTGGTGTAGTGAACCGGACGGTCCCAATTAGACAAGTTTGAGTGGTAGAAAGAAGTTGAGATCTCCGCCGATACACACGACAAATATGGAAGTCCCATCTCTTCATCTTCTTCCTGACCAAAACAATTTTGTTTTTCTGATTCCTCTATTTTTCTCGTCCTCTGAAACTCATTCTTTAACTCTGAATGACGATTGTATTCAGTATGTCTCTTCTTAGATCTTATCAACATTTTATGTTTTTAAAAAATATTGCATCCAAATACAATTGTGTTCTCTGTAACGGACCTCTTCGTGAATACTGGTAATGGATGATACAAAGAAACATGGAAGAATGAAATGTTGCTTCTGTTGAAATAAGCTAATGAGTTGAGGGTATTAATGAATAATTTGATGTTTTCAATGATTGGAAAAGTTGGGTTTGATCCCAACTTAAAAAAATAAAATAGAGTATTAATTACTTATACCAATAAGGAATCAGTTAGGGAATGGATGGCGTTTTAAGGGAGTTTCAAGTTTGTGGACAACTTGTGCAAGAAATCAGTTAGGAATGGATGGTGTTGTCATTGTTTGTGATGATGATCATAGATTATTTAATTATGAATGTTTTGAGGATTCAAAATTGCAGGGAAAGAGCTATAAAAGAACAAATCCAACTTCAAAACCTTTGTCGAGCACCAACCTTCTTGCACAACACCTGTTTGTAGAAAATACCAGAAAAAAGAAAGTGATTACTTCAGTCTTTAAATCATAATTAACAAATACTATCTCCGTTTCAGGAAAAGAGTTACTATCACTTTTTTAAATTGGTCTATTTTTAAGTTAAAATGAAAAAATAATAGTAACACTTTTCCAGAAACGAATGAAATATATTTTAACCATTGTTCTATCCGGAGGTGAATAAGTATAAAATTGTACTATAACTTTATCTAACTGACTATCTATGTTAAAAATAGTTTTTTTGATTACACAATACTAAAATGCAATGACGATAAAAAATGTAGAGGTTAAGATGGTAAAGGTTCAAATTTACGGTATGAGTTTCAAAATTTAAGTCGTTGGAATGATTTTGCACATATTCTGTTGATTCAAATATTTTCTCTTATTGGGATTCTCTCAACAACAAATAATAATTCATATTTCAAATTTGATTCAAATATAATCATTTGATCCCATTAATTCTATCAGATTAGAATTCGATTCCATCGATTCCATTAGAGATTCAAGTCCAAATTTTGGATTTGAATTTTGCCGTTAGAGAATGCCATCAAGCTATTCCCTGATTAATAGGATACTTTTGTATATCCACATCGATAGACTGATCACGTCACCAAGGTATATAATTCAAAACTTTTTACATTACCATGTTACTCATGCTACGAATACAGAAGCTTCGAAGTCAATGAACACAATTTTTTCATCGTAGTAATGGAGTTCTACTCATCTGTTTATCTTTAGTCTCTATTTTGTTTTCGTTAACTGCCGTAATTTTTTCCTTTTAAACAGATCAACAAAGATCATAGAAAAAAAATATTTTTCACTCTTCGATATGATAACTTCTGCTGGTTCAGTGAAACGAAAACGGAGATAAAAGAAGAAAAGGATCTTTGACTCTCCGCTTTCATTATAATTTCAACTTACAACACGTGTACTATTAATGATTGAGAGGTATTTTTCAACCACATGTGTTGGGAAATAAAATAAGAGCGACACGTGTAAGACGATTAAGAAAGAAACAATGGAATTAAGAAGGATGAGAAGCACACAATCAAAGCCATATTAAAGTATCGAAACGGGACAGATGTGAAAGACTGAGCAAATCTCTGCATGATCGACACGTAAGATCGGGAAAGTAACATCACAATGATCGAAACAGACAGCATTAAATGCATATGGAACGGGAAAGAAAGAATAATGATGAGCATGGAGGGGGAAAGTAAGGCAACAATTACTTTTATGACACGTAAGATCGGGACAAAGTTGATTCTCAAGGAACGAAGAGCACGTGTAAACCATGCAAGGTAGCGCACCAAAGAGAAAGCATGACCTGTCAATCTTATAAATATCCCGATCCTAATATAATAAGGAGAACGATAGAGGGTATCGAGACAAGAGGGACCCACTACTAAATCTATAAATAGAAAAGAGCATTCAACAAAGAAGGGGTCGGAAAAATTGAAGAGAGAAAAAGAGGAAGGAAGTTTAAGAAGAACAGAAGGAAAAAGGTTATTAGGTATGTACTGTGAATGATTAAATCCAAAAGATAGGACATTCATGATAAAATTTCTTGCTTTTAATAGAAAATGTATTTGGAATTGTAGTTTTGATCAGATTTATGATCTGTAAATGACTGGATTGCCAATATGTTTATCAAATCATTATTCTTAAAGATGAATCTATGTATCAGCTCATTTGTTAAAATCTTATGTTGATTGTACAATCTTTAAATCATTGGTTGTTAATGTCAACGAGAAAATTGACATAAACAATTTGGCGCTAGAAACAGGGACTGGGTTAAAGGATTTATCCTACCTGTTCTTGAAAAATGAATTTTTCTATTGTCACATATTTATCTTTACTGAATTTGAAAAAATGGAGATGGCATCTCTTTGGAAAGAAAAAGATTTTTAAGTTTAAATGGGTCTGTTTAAATATTTGATTGAAAAATATATTTATAAAAAATGATAAAACTAGTTTCTGTCATTTTCCTCTTTAATAATTTGATTGAAAAATTATCTGGCTAACTTATGAAAGGTTATTAGAAATCAAGAGGAGAAGGAAACTGATCAGCAGATTTAGAAGAGAAATATCTCAAGAAGCAGGCTCTGCGAATCAAGACAGTAATGATAGGCAAAGTTCCAGACAAAGAGAAGTTGAGAGTGATCCAGAACAACAACAGAGTAATGTGGGAAATCATTCACCTATCCAAGAGCTAACACCAAATGCCTTATCACAAAATCAGCTGTCACATCATGAGAACTCAGGAAATAATGTCAATTATCTTCAGAATCTGATACGAGAAATGAATGAAATAAGGAGAGAATAGAGGATCAATCAGGATAGAATTGAATTATTAACCAGAGAAAATCAAGTTTTAAAAGATGCAATTCGACGTGAACAGAGGCAGGCTGCAACAAGATCACGAAGTCCAGAAACAATTTCTGAAAGACGTGCACCTAGAAATGAAAGAAAAAATCAGGATCAGAGGATGGTGTTAGTAGGATCATCATCACGAGCCAGGAGACAGAGAGAAAATCAAGAAATTCAACATACACAATGGCAAAAGTGTGTCGAAGCAATGGAACAAATGAAAGAAGAAATAAAAGGACTGAAATATAAGAAGGGGGAAGAATAGAAGAAGTGTTAAGAGAGGCCAAGCGTATACCGCTGGCTCAACGATTGACAAATGTTCCATTGCCAAGAGAGTATAGCATTCCTGTATTTGAGTGCTACGATGGTACAAAGGATCCAACCTCACATCTAAAATATTACAATCGAGTGATGTCACGATGGGATGGACATGAAGCAATTATGTGCCGATGTTTCCCTTCAAGTTTAACAGGTTCAGCATTACTGTGGTATGATAGATTGCCTGAGAGTTCCATTGAGTGTTATTCACAATTAGTGAGGAAATTTCTTGAAGCATATATGTACAACAAACCCGTTGATTCGGGAATAGATAGATTATATTCCCTTACATCATGGCCAGAAGAAACGATACGATCTTATACCACCCGATGGCATACGGTATGTCAAGCGATTGGAGATGTTGACTCAAGTACTGCAATAAATCATTACAAGTGGGGAATCGCTGACCGGAGATGTCAGCTTTTTATTGAAATTCATCGTAATAATCCCAAGACCGAGGGACAGCTCAGAGAAATAATAGAAACATGTGCAAGGTTGCAAGATGTTCAGGAACAAGGTCCAAGAAGCAATTCACGAAATCAGGGAAGCATGAAAAGGACAAATTCAGTTGAAGTATCAATAGAGCAGAAAAAGAAATTTCCTCACAAATCAGAATCAAAGGAATCAAAGCGCCCACGGCAAGGGGATTATAAAACATTTGTGCAACGATTTCAAGAAAGAGTGTTTACAAAGCTCAATATCTCATATACCGAATTATTTGATATCATAAAGGTTAAACCAGATTTTCAATGGCCATCATCAAAAGGCAATCAGCCTGAGTTTATACAACGATCAAAAGATTATTGTGAGTACCATTGTTATAAAGGTCATGCAACAGAAAACTGTAGGAATTTTATCATGCTGGTACAAAAAATGATAGATGCAGGAGAGTTAAAAGAATATATTCAGAGGACCGAACCAGTAGCTAGATCCGACAAAGGCAAAGCAGTGCATATTCCGTATAATGAACGCACCATTAATGTAATATCATACTCAGAAAAAAGAGATACTGATGTGAATGCTGCAATCAATAAAAATTTATGTAAAAGGATTCAAAATCATGAAATTTTTAAGGTATCGGGAAGAATAACGGAAGCCTGGGAAGACTGGATGGCATTCCCTTTAACTTTCTCAGCACGGGAAGTAAATCAAGAAATTGAGATGCACAATGATCCATTAGTCCTCACGTTGCCAATGTCAGGATGGAATGTTAGGAAAATTCTTATGGACGGGGGAAGCTCCTTGAACGTTTTATTTAATAGCGCATTTTGCAAAATGGCGTTCACAAAAGATCAATTACTCCCATCCCGGTATGTGATTTATGGATTCAATGGAATGGCCTCGAGACCCGAAGGAGATATAGACCTGCAAGTATCAGTTGGACCAATCAACATTCTAACGAGGTTCAGTGTAGTAGATGTTCCATCTCCGTACAATGCAATAATAGGGAGACGTTGGATACACCAGTTAAAAGGTGTAATTTCCACTTACCACCAATATTTACGATTTCTAACACCACAAGGCGAAATGGAGATCAAGGGGGATCAAGATGATGCTAAGTTTTGTATAATGGCGGAGGTAAGAATGCATGAAGAGAAGGAACAACAACAGTGAGAAAAGAAGAAAAACCATAGGACCGAAGTAAAGGAAAATGAAATTAATCAATACCTGAAAAGGAACATTGAACAAAAGTCAGCAAATGAGTCAAATGAAAGCAGCAAGAGTCAAGAAAATTCAACAAGTCAGCAGCTCGAAGGACCCTCATAGCAATTAAAGGGAACTCCAACCCCAATCGGGAATCCAAAACCAATTTTCACTTCTGTAGAAGAAACTAAAATTGTAAACATTGGAACTTTAGAATGGCCCAAGAAAGTACAGATTGGAACTTTAATGAAAGAAGATGTGGAGCAAAGTTTAATCAAATTACTTCGTGATTTTGTAGATATATTTGCATGGAAAATGGAGAATATGCCCGAGATAGATCCGAACATTATACATCATGAATTACGAATACGACCCGATGCTATACCATTTCGTCAACGGATACGCAAGGTTGCATCGGAGTATCACGATCCAGTTGAAAAGGAATTAGCAAAGCTTCTAAGTGCAGGATTCATTCGAGAAGTGCGGTATCCAACATGGATTTCTAACATGGTGATCGTTCCGAAGAAAAATGGCGGAGTAAGAATTTGATAGACTTTACTAATTTAAACAAAGCTTGCCCAAAAGATAGTTATCCACTTCCTAATATTGATCAATTGGTGGATGTTTTAGAAGGCCATGAAGCACTATCTTTTATGGATGGTCAGTCGGAGATAATCAAATTGCACTTGCTGAAGCAGATCAAGAGCACACAGCATTCTTTACTCCTCGGGGATTATATTGCTATACCAGGATGCCGTTTGGGTTAAGGAACGCGGGAGCAACATATCAGCGTTTAGTTGATGCAATTTTCAAACCATGGATCGGGCAAATATTAGAAGTTTATGTCGACGATATGTTGGTAAAAAGCAAATTATCAATTAACCATCTACAAGACCTCGCTGAAATCTTTGGTGTGTTACGAAAGTACAAGATGAAGATTAACCCGGAGAAATGCACTTTTGGTGTTTCGTCGGGGCGTTTCTTAGGTTATTTGGTTACAAAAAATGGAATAGAAGTTGATCCAGCTAAGATCCAAGCAATAACAGATATGCCATCACCCAACAGTATTAAAAGTGTACAGAAATTAAATGGATGTTTGGCTGCCTTAAACAGATTTATTGCCAGATCATCAGAACGGTGCAAACCTTTCTTTGAAATACTCAAGAAGAAAAATAAATTTGAATGGAACGACCAATGTGAACAAGCATTCCAAAGCATAAAGAAGCATCTAGATACATTGCCAGCATTACAGAAGCCGGAACCAGAAGAGATGTTAACTTTGTATATATCGGCAACAGAAGATGCAATCAGTGTAGTGATGGTACCGACTAATGAAAAGATAGAAAAATCAATATATTATATCAGCAAAACCCTTAATTCGGCAGAAAGAAATTATACAAAGATCGAACAACTCATCTTATCATTAGTCTTTGCCACTCAAAAGTTACGTACTTATTTTCTCACACATTATGTTCGTGTCCCGAGCAAGGCACCGTTACTATCAGTATTGAAAAACACGGGAAAAGTGGGAAGAATCGTTAAATGGAATGCCCAGTTAGAACAATTCAATATCATTTATGAGTTGCAAACCGCACAAAAATCTCAAGTTTTAGCTGACTTCCTTGCAGACTTCCCAATTGAAGAAGAATATGAAATTCAAGGATTACCCGGATGCGAGGAAGAAGACCCACAAGATATTCTGGACTTGGCAAATTCTCAAAAGTGGGAAGTCTTTGTTGATGGATCCCGAAACAAAGAAGGAGCAGGAATTGGCATCGTGATTACTACACCAATGGGAGACCGAATGATTCATTCTTTTCGTCTTGAATTTGAAGAGCATACAGATAACATAGTAGAATATGAAGCTGTGGTTCATGCTTTAAAACTCATCATTGAATTGGGAATCAGCAATGTTCGACTTACAAGTGATTCGCAGTTGGTAATTCGACAGCTTGAATTAAAATATCAAACACTTGATGCAGATTTAGCACAATATAAAAATCTTGTTCAAATTTTAGCAAGCCAAATCCCAAACCTTACTTTCCGGCATCTGTCCCGAGACAAAAATCGACATGCTGATGCTTTGGAATTCATTTCTTCCATGTTAAATGACCCTAGTATGACAGCACTCAAAGTCGGAAGGATATATGAACCCTCTATCCAGATAAGAGTACTTCATAATATGGAAGAAAATGTAACAGAAGAAATTCATGATCCTGCAATGCAAAATGTTCCATTTATACCTCAACAAAAAGGTGATCAAACAAGTGAACCGGATTGGAGGATTCCGATTCATCCATACTTACAAGATAACGTATTACCTACCAATTCTCAGGAAGCAAGAAAAATTCAACTCAAATCAGATAATTACCAACTTCGGGATGGAATTTTGTACCGAAAATCATTTCTAGGACCATTATCCCGATGCCTATCACAACAGGAAGGAATTCGAATACTTAAAGAAATACATTATGGGGATGAAGGAAACCACAGTGGAAGACGATCACTTGCATTAAAATCCAAAACCCAAGGTTATTATTGGATATCCATGCAAAACGACTCAGACAACATGGTACGAAGATGTGAAGAATGCCAACGATTTGCAAAAAAAATCAAAGCACTAGCCACAGAGCTCAATTCTATACTCAGTCCATGGCCATTTGCAAAATGGGGAGTAGATATTGTTGGTCCGTTAGTTGAGGGAACCAAAAAGAGACAATATTTAATAGTGGCTACTGATTATTTCACCAAGTGGGTAGAAGCAAAAGCATTAGCTCGGATCAGAGATTCCGATGTATTTACATTTTTATTTGAAAATATCATATATAGATTCGGAATTCCCGCAGCCATAGTTTCCGATAATGGACAGCAATTTCAAGGAAGAAATATTGATATGTTATTTGAGGCATATAATATTCAACAATACAGATCCACACCATTTTATCCCCAAAGTAATGGACAAGCCGAATCCGCAAATAAAACAATAGAAATGAATCTGAAGAAGACACTGGATGGGTATCACAAACGTTGGTGTGAACAATTACATAATACATTATGGGCATATCGCACCACGAGAAGAGAATCCACTGGAGAGTCACCTTTCCTTCTCGCATACGGTGCAGAAGCAGTCATACCAACTCAAATCATTCTACCCACGACAAGAACAGAAGCATGGGAGAAAAATTTAAATACAGATCTAATGTTACAAAAATTGGATGATTTAGAAGAAAAGCGGGAAGTGGCACTCCAGAAAATGGAGAACTATCAAAGAAGGTTGGCACGGAACTACCACAAAAAAGTCAAATCCTGAAACTTTATCCAAGGACAATATGTATTACGACAAATCCCTGAATACCATCGAGACAAAGATGCTGGAAAGTTTGCACCAACTTGGGACGGACCATACGTAATACACGCATTAGCTGGACAAGGATCGTACTATCTCCAAAATATGCAAGGAGAAACCTTACAACATCCTTGGAATGCACGATACCAAAAAGCTTTATTATCCATAAATAATAGCACAATTTTGGAAGCTGTCACAGGTATTTATGTCTTTATTTGATCTTTTATTTTACAATGAGATTCCCTCTGAGTTTATACTTACAATAAAATTCAAATCCAGGAACATCTTATTCTGGAAAAACGCTCCGATTGGCGACATAATCTAAATTCAAATCCAGGAACATCATATTCTGGAAAACGCTTCGATTGGCGACATAATTAAAACTCAATCTTAATGCCCAAAAGAGGTACATGTCTTATTGGAATTTGAATAAATTCAAAAGTTCTAATAAAGAAGAAATGCCTAACTTATGGTTATCATTTTCAGAGTACGTTCAGGACCAACCCTGTATCTTACCCCTGGCCCGGGTTTGTTTTGTATGCGTGGGATCTCGAATTATATGTTTTGAGGTATATACACTTCAATCCATTGTACTCCTGAAGCAATATGATTAACCTAAAGATTTTATAAATATTATATTTTGTGCAGGAACAATATTCAGAGCACAGACCAGTCAAAAGTAAAAAATCGCAAAATGATGTTCTCAACAATATTAAGTCAAGCTACAATACAAGAGAGGATCGGGACAAAAAGCTAGAATATTTAAAAATGAAGCTACGAACAGTACAAGCCAAAAGCAAGTAAAACTACACTTCAGGGTTGGACCTTCGGAGTGGTTGAGGAGGAACTACCGGAACAGCAGCACGACCATTCAACACAGAAGGATCGGCTTGAGACCGATCCAAAGCAGAATTGAACGACATCGTAATCTTAGCTTTGGCATCTTGTCTTACCCAGACAACATAAGCATGGCTGTAATCAACTTTGGATTGAAGATCTTTAATCTTTTGCTGATCCTTTTCTACTTTCTCCTTTTCAACATTTAATTCCTTTAGTAGTTCATCAGCTCTTGATTGTACTTTTATCATTTCTTGATCTTGAACACTTAATTCAGTTTGTAAATCCCGAAGTTTGATCGTACTCAGGGCCATATTTTTCTCTGAAGTCTTCAGCTCTTCAGTAATGTTTGATATTGTATTGTTTGCAATGTTAAGTTCAGCTCCTGCTACTGTTGCTCGGCCATTAGCTTCATTCATTTTCTTTTCTAGCACTGGAAATCAGGATGAATATTAGATAAACCATATAACACCATTAATAAAACAACCATATAACTAAACATATACCTCTAACTACAGATTTAATTTCTGCTTCTTTAAGGGTTAAAGTTTTCAGAACTTCCTGATATTTGGATTCCGCTCTATTACGTCTCCAGGTATTCAACTCAATACTATCGGACAACTGTGTTAATTTCTTCTTAACCAGTTCCATATCCATATTTACTTCTCTCGCATGATTGTTCAACAGAGTCATCCTACGCTGGAACCTAAACAGAGATTCCAAGTCTCCCTCTGATCCCATAAATGAGGGCAGAATTTCAAAAAAAAAAAAAAAAAAAAGTAACGAACTATAGGATCGTACCTAATATAAGTAAATACCAGAACGAACCATAGGATCGTACCCGATATAGGTAAATGTTGGAACGATTGTAGGATCGTAGTACGAAACCAAAATAAAGCATGTACTAAGAAGTAAGGACAAACCTTGATTTTGATCTAGAAGCTTTTGATTTTGATCCTCAAAATTTTGAAGTTGTTGCTGTTGTTGTTGTTGCTTTTTTTGTTGTTGTTGAAGTTGTTGTTGAAGATTGTTGTTTTGTTGCTTGAGATTTTCAATTTCTCGCTGCAAATTTTCATTTCCACTCTTTGCCTTTGATGCCTCGTTCTTGAACATCAGCTCCATCATTACGGCCCGAGCCTTATAAAATTTGTACGCTGTAAATGTACAATCGGTACCGTACTTAAGCTGAGCGAGAGCTTGCTGTGGAAAAGAGTACGATGAACCCTCTGCCATGGTCGAATCTCACTCAAAGAAGAAGGAAGACTGAGTCGGTATGGTTGATCGAAACATTCGCCTTCGAACCAAGCATCCCGAGTACTATCCAGCGAAGCCGCACCAATTGAAGCCCGTAGCCTAGCCATTGAGGCACTATCGGACTTCGATGGATTGTGCCGAGCGGCAGTATTTAGAAACCCTTTGGAAACAAACCATTGAAAGGTTCATCTTTTTCACGCGCAAGAGTAACTCCCTCATCTTCTTCAGAAAAAGGCCATTGAATGGGAGGATCAGCATCGGGCATTTCATCATCGCTATCGTAAGCAGGAATGGTAGATCGAGCTAATGTCCCGATGGGGGCATCTGATGTATGAATAACTTCAGAAGCATTTACATCCCCAACAGGGTGCGGGACATCAGGAACGACTGAAGTAGGAACGATTGGAATTGTACTTTCAGCATTAACTCCTTCAGAAATTTCATTTCTTTGATCTTCTACAACAACATTTTCATTTTCAACATTTTCTTCAACAGCAGCAACTTCGATCAATTTTACTATATTCTCTTCCTCAATAGCAACATCGTCTGCTTCCTCTTCAGGTAATCCAGAAAAACTGTTATTGTACCACTGCAAGGGGCAACGTGCTCTATTTCAAAAGTAAAAGGAAGAGGAGAAAAAGAATCGAAGATATTGGAGGGAGCAGTGGCGTTTGGAACAGCTTCAGAAATAGATGAGGGTACGGAAGGCTGATCTGGAGAAAGAATAGGTTCCCCCACGCTAACGGGAACAGCGTTGATGATAACATGCTGTCCCGATACTTCAGTTTGGACCGAACCTTCAGCAGTAGTTATAAGAGCGGAATTGCACCCCTCAACTAAATTATCTCTAATTTCCCCTTCTTCTGCTTCAGAAGGGTACGCTGGTCTTCTTAATTTTCTCTTTTTCTTTATTTCTTCAGGAAAAACTAACTTACGTTTCCCTTTACCCTCAATAACCTCTTCTTCTTCAACTCTTTGTCTTCCCTCAACAATTTGAATACCGAGACTACGACGTGGAGGAGGAGGAGGGACATCATTGACAAGGTCAGAATCAGGTTCAATCTGAAACGCAAATGTTTATCCCGTAAGGAATAATTTAACAACAATTCATAACAACATTGAAATAAAGAGTAACACAAACCTTATAATCGAACTTGTAGTCCTCGAAATTTAATCGCCAAGGGCAATAGCCTGGGAATCGATTTCAAAGCATTTGAATTTCATTGTTGGAAATATTACCATAAATCCAAGGACCTTCAATTACAATCGGAGTGCGATACCATTTATAATCATGATCCTGACGAATTCTCTACTTTGTGGGAAAATCAAGCTTGGTTTTGGGAATATATTTGATTTTGGGATCATCAATTTCATATAACAAGGAAAATCCCGAATGACTTTTGCGAGCGGGACTAACGCTCCATTTCACATAATTTTTCTTTGAGATACAATCTCCATATGTGGCCTGAAAATTTTCAACAGTATAACTACTGCGTTCTGTAAAATCTAGAAGGTAGCAAGAAAGATTAGTCCGCCCTTCACTTCGGAGAAAATATTCGTCAAGAATACGCCACCAATTTCCGTTATACTGAGTAATGGATCGAGCAAGTGCATGGGGAGAACTACCACGAGTTGCAAGGACTTCAAATTGAAAGGGATTCTCTTCTTCGTATAAAGGAATGCGAAGTCCGGCCTCTAAAGCACCAGCAGAAATTAATAAACTATTGGGGGAATAGTTAAACCTCTGCATCGCACCTAAAGTTAACACATCAGAATTTGGATCAAAAAACGAGACTTTAAAGTCCTCAATATCATGTCTCATCTTAAAATTTTCAATGTCCATTGTTCGATAGCTACAAGATGCTTGAGAACGCTTGTTTCTAGAAGTGGGGTTAACATTTGCAGGAGCCTCAGGAACCGGGTTACGAACAGGCCGAGGCACGGCATATCTGGAGGAAGAAATTCTAGCAGGTCTTCCAGATTCTTGATGGTCATCGGAAGCATTGGATTTCCTGGACGACATGATGTTTTACCTGGAAAGAAAGTTTTAAAGGATCAAAATACGAAGGAATCAATTCAATCATATCTGTGAAAAACTAATTATGATTAAACATCAAAGTAAGATACCCAAAAGAAAATTCTTACATACCTGAAGAAAGGAGATAAACAATTACTTGATCAAAGGAAAAGTAAATATGTCTGGTGTTAAAAGCTCCTAAAACGATTGGGATGACGAAAGTACTTGAAAAAACTCAAGGAAAACAGAGAACAACAACTTTAAGAGGTAAAAGACAGGAGTGAAAAAGATTGCATCGTATTTAAAGCAAAGAATAGAAATTGTCACAATTTGGAAAGGCGTTAATTAAAGGCAAAGATTTGATTTCCTCGAAAAAAGGAGTAACTGACACAAACGTGATAATAAAAGTTACTGCTTCCGAAAAGTTCGCATAGCGTGTGAAAAGAGGTGATAGGGAGTAATAATTGTTCTTTCACTTTTTTCAAAGACCTTGGATCGACCGTTAAGATCTTTTTTGAAAAAAGAAGAACAAGGGGGCAAGATGTTG
>JAJJMC010016440.1:5331281-5347303 GCA_023531435.1 Papaver californicum
TGATCGACACGTAAGATCGGGAAAGTAACATCACACTGATCGAAACAGACAGCATTAAATGCATATGGAACGGGAAAGAAAGAATAATGATGAGCATGGAGCGGGAAAGTAAGGCAATAATTACTTTTATGACACGTAAGATCGGGACAAAGTTGATTCTCAAGGAACGAAGAGCACGTGTAAACCATGCAAGGTAGCGCACCAAAGAGAAAGCATGACCTGTCAATCTTATAAATATCCCGATCCTAATATAATAAGGAGAACAATAGAGGGTATCGGGACAAGAGGGACCCACTACTAAATCTATAAATAGAAAAGAGCATTCAACGAAGAAGGGGTCGGAAAAATTAAAGAGAGAAAAAAGAGGAAGGAAGATTAAGAAGAACAGAAGGAAAAAGGTTATTAGGTATGTACTGTGAATGATTAAATCCAAAAGATAGGACATTCATGATAAAATTTCTTGCTTTTAATAGAAAATGTATTTGGAATTGTAGTTTTGATCAGATTTATGATCTATAAATGATTGGATTGCCAATATGTTTATCAAATCATTATTCTTAAAGATGAATCTATGTATCAGCTCATTTGTTAAAATCTTATGTTGATTGTACAATCTTTAAATCATTGGTTGTTAATATCAACGAAAAAATTGACGTAAACAACATGTCTGATTTTAAATTTAGAATAAATATTTTCAGGTTGTTAAAAGTAATTACTTATTTATGACAGACTACACTGTACGTACACAAATACAACAAATAGGGAGTTTCAACTATCATTAATTTAGGAAAGTATAATGCCATTTTTTTTTGGGGGAAATACAATATTTCCCTATTTCTATTAAAAAAAAACTTAACTTCATTCAAGTTGTGAAGTACGGCTTTTATTTTTAAGAATCATTTATTATTTAGAACGTACCCAAACACGTAAACAAATATCAATTGCGTACATAAAAACCTTAGCAGAACACATCACATGCATGAACCCTCTTCCACAATACCTACCTCACATTACAAACTAGGTACACCACTTTTTTCCAAGCAGTTTACATCACTGAAAAGAAGAACGATTTGATTCATTTTGTAAAATAGTAATTAGGACATTAAATAGTAGGGACACTGTGAAGCACAACAGTCTCGACCGTAAGACCCGGTCCAAACCCGAATAGAACTCCCCATTCCAATCCATCTCCGGTAGTGGATTTTCCTTCTTCAATGGACTTCTTTCTCATCTCGTCGAGGATGAAAAGGACACAAGCGCTTGACATGTTACCGTACTCGCTCAACACATGACGAGTTGCTCGGAGTTTCTCTTCTTTTAATCCTAGTTTGGCCTCAACTTGGTCAAGAATTGCTGGACCACCAGGGTGAGCAATCCAGAACAAAGAATTCCAATCAGTGATACCAATTGGTTTAAAAGCCTCATCTAAACTCTTCTTAATGTTCTTAGAGATCAAACCGGGAACATCTTTCAGTAGGTGAAAAGTCAGACCAACTTCACGCAAATGTCCATCGATTGCTCCATGTGAATCGGGGAGAATAGTCTGAGCCGCAGAAACGATTTGGAAAAGTGGACGTTCCACTGAAATAACAGGGTCAGCTCCGATGATCATAGCACCTGCACCATCACCAAAAAGAGCTTGCCCCACGAGGGAGTCTAAATGAGTATCAGCTGGACCACGGAAAGTAACTGCTGTAATTTCTGAACACACAACAAGTACACGTGCACCAGCGTTATTCTCAGCTAAGTCTTTGGCAAGACGCATGACAGTTCCACCAGCGAAACAACCTTGTTGGTACATCATCAACCGTTTAACCGAAGGACGAAGACCCAGTAGCTTACTGAGTTGGTAATCAGCACCAGGCATATCAACACCAGAAGTAGTGCAAACGACTAAATGTGTGATCTTTGATTTTGGTTGACCCCATTCTTTGATAGCTTTTGATGCAGCTTCTCTTCCTAGTCGTGGTACTTCAACAACAACTATGTCTTGTCGTGCATCAAGTGATGGAGCCATGTATTCACACATGTTAGGGTTTTCATTCAGAATTTCTTCAGTGATGTGCATGTAACGTTTTCTAATCTGTGACTTCTCGCCTGCATGCATAGATAAGGAAAAACAAAAATTTAGATGTTTTGGATATAGTGACTACATATTCATGTCAGATCCACCCATTACGTGATTCAAGTACAGAGGTTTGAACTCTTTACCACTGCAACAGGCTACTTACTCCCTCCACGGCTCCATGAATTAGCAAGGTCAAGTGTCGAGACAGAAATAATCAAAATAAGATAATAAACATAGAGAAAGAAATGAACTTACACATTCGCTTGAATTTCTCTTTGAGATCAGTCATATGTTCGCTCTTAGTGATTTTGAAGTAGTAGTCAGGGTAATCAGCCTGTAAGACACAATTGGCTGGAGTTGCAGTCCCAATAGCTAACACATTAGCTGGACCCTCGGCTCTTTGAGCATTACGGATATCCTCAACAGTCACCATTTTTGGTAGTATCTTAGTTGAGAAGTTTGGGTCTTCAAAATGGTTCTAATGCACACTTCTCTCAAACAAACAAGACTGGTACTTGAATTTTAAATTGTTTGTGATGATCAAATAAATATCTGAGGCAGTGTAGTAGTAAGAATGAGAAAAATTGGTGATGATGAAAAACACGAGAAGTTGGGTTCTTATATGGGTGCCGGGAATGGGCTGAGTAAGTAAGAACAAGTTTGTTAGGTTGCATTGACGGGTGGATGAACAACCACGTGGATTGTGGTACGTAGTTAAACTAGAGGTAAATAATGAGGTTTCGTATGCAACCTATTTAGAGATAGAATATTCTAATTTTAGGGTATTAGGGTTATTTTAGTCATTAACACTTAGAGAACCAAACCAACTTCCTAATCGTTTATGACTGGTTTCTTGTTCACATTTTTTAGGTGTGTTTTGAAGACGGTTTTTAATACTATAATCTTTCTTAAGTGAACAACAAAACTACGCTTAGTCATTTGGATTCCGTGTTTCAGGCAAAATTATATTTAGTTTTGCGTTTGGAAATCTGAATAATGCTGAATCGTAGAAACACATCGAGTAAAATTGTCTTGTTTAATTGGGGTTTATAGTATTAATAGGGGCCGGTGGAAAAGATAAATTAGGGTCATCCAATGGTAATATTTTTATCCCTTGGTCATATATTTTTATAAATGGCTAAGTTATCTCCATTTAATTAATCCTAATACATGATTAGTTTAGTTAATTAATTAGATTAAATTAATTATATAGATTATGATTAAGATTAAAATTAGATTATTTTTTTTTCTATCAATGGGGAAGAGTAGAGGCTTTCAGAGATTTTTTAGGGGTCGTCATGGTCGTACCATCAGACCTTGACGACCAAAACCTATCACATTATCAGGCTATGACAAATTATCATGGTCATATTTGATGACCATGACGACCCAAACCTCTTTTGAGGCGTCATTGTCCTTTATTTAAATTGTGACGACTCTCGAATCAGAATTCTCTGTATGAAATAATTGCTAGGGTCGCATCTATGTATACCAAATACCATAACAACTATAGATGGGGACGGCATGGTCGTTTCAAATATATCGTGACGACACAAACTATAGAAGTTATTAATAAAGGATTTTGTAATTGCAAATTCATTAGAAAGAAAAGAAAATGCATACATAGATCACAGAGAAAAGGCTTACATATATTATAAAGAAAATCATACATAGAAATTAAATACATCTTTCATAAAAAATTTATTGAAACGAAGATGAATACATCTTTCAACGCATCACATTTGAAGGAAAATAAATAGCTTAGGTCGTAACATTGCCCTTAACCACTTATTCATATAGGGTGAAATCGTAGACATTGTTTTCCAAGATGCGATAACAATCATCATGCTCAAACCTTTTACGTTGGGTAACCTCATATCCTGCGCGAGCCATTTGCCACTGAAGGAAATAAATCGATTTAAGTTAGTATTAGTCAAAACTTATTTGGATGAAATCATTATTAACATAATTACTCTTATCGCACCCTCCTATGTGATATGGCCTTCCTTTACGGCTTTCATTTCCTCTTTAAAAGCTTCACATTCTCTGAAGACTTCTCGGAATCTATTCTTAACATTGTTGAGTGTTCTTGAACTGCGATCTCCGTCTAACGCCACGAAAATCCAAAAAACACGGTTCCACCAGAAATCGGTATTTGGATCCAAGTTATGTTCAACAGCTATAAGCTTGATTTCCTGAAGCTCTTATTCATGGGTTGTCCAAGTTACCCACGCTCTAAATATCGATATATCTTCACTGTCAGTGTACGCTATTGGTAATTTATTTATTTATTGATGAGGAAAAGAGTAGAAAGAATTTTAAAGTTTAGATTTATGGTTGAGGTGAGGATGAGATGAAAACTTGGTCTTTTTATAGATCTTAAGGACCAAAACGACTATTTTTTTGAAAAACATAGTCGTTGAGAGACCCAACCGTATTGGTTGCAAGTCAAAAAAAGCAATAAATGTTTATAGAGTCTTTATGCTCGTAATGTACAACAATGACACCATAAAATCCAGGTAAGCAGTGTCGTCAACCTGCTAAAATATTCCATGACGACCCTTGATATTCGTCATGGTCTATAGTTTGTGACCATGACGGCCCTTCTAGCATGAGTTTTTCCTGGATGGTTTGTTTTCAAGAGTCGTATTGGTTCACTGCTAGGACAATGACGACGAATAACTACCATTATCTTGGAGGCATTGAGTTTTCATGGTCGACACCAATATATCATGACGACCCTCTTATGAAGAATATTTTGATTCAGGATTTTGACGAGTTTGGTAGGGAAATTATAATTGCGATTTCATTAAAAGGAAAAAAAAAGGCTTACATAGATTATAAAGAAAATCCTTACATATATTATAAAGAAAACCATACATAGTATAGAAAAATAGGATTAAATTGAATCTAGATCATTGAAATATGCCAAATTTTCAGCCAACACTGCATAGCAATTGTCATTCTGGAATCTTACAGTTCGTCTTATATTGGTCATATGCATGTTGTTTCTGAACTAGGAAATCAACAATAAATTAGTATTATAATCAAATAGGATTTTATTAAAATATAATTGACATTCACTTACTTGTTCCAAGGGTTGGAGTTGAGGATAACACGCGATCATGTTAACCAAAGTCGTTCTAAAATTACAGCATCGATCGTAGATCAATTCGAATCTTTCTTTCACGTCTATCATTGATCTGGATTTTTGATTGTCGTTTAAAGCAACAAAACCCCTGAAAAATACGGTCCCAAAAAGTTAACAATCTCCTATTTATGTTGATAAGGAGTTCTTCATCATGTTTTGTGACTACAACCCACGCTCTAACCGCCACAACATCTTCTTGGGGAGTGAATTTATCAACCATGATGAAGAAATTAGAAGAAAAAAAAGAAGAAAGGATTTGAAAGATTAGAAAGATGAGAGATAATAAGTGTTTCTGAGGCATTGTATGTTGAGAAGAAGGTTTCTTTTATAGAAATTTAAGACCCAACGACTATTTTTTCAAAATAAACTAGCCAACTAGCCGTTACGTATAGGTTAATAGGTGATACGTTTTCTAGAATCGTCATGGTCGATACATATAAAACAATGACGACATAAATTATCTAATGAGTCATTATCTAAGGTCGATAAACCTATAGACCATAAAAACCCAACCTAAGAATTTTTATTTTTCCTGGATGTTTTTGAGTAATAGGGTCGCATAGGTTCGTAACTCAAACGCCGACGACTCAACCCTAGCGCCTAGTTCTTTTCCCCAAAAAATTAGTCGTTGGGGCTTTTTCTATATAAGGATTCTAACCACATATGATATATTTAGTTGAAAACTTTAATATTATACTCAAATTAAAACTCTCTTCCAATGGGAAGTCCATCATCAACTACCAATTCACTTGAAGACATACTCAGAAGATGCAAACGAAAAACTCCTTCATCATCAACTACTCAAATTAGTGCTATGGAAGAAGATAAACACAAAAAAATAAAAAAACCACATCATCATCAACTACAAAATCAATTAGTGCCTGGAAGAAGAGATATGCAAGAGAAGCAAACCAATGACTTCCATGGAAAAAGAGGAACTCAAGAAACGAAGTTACGACCAAATCCAACTAAGGTAAAGGTTAAAGTCCGTTGTGGATGAGACGAAATGAGTTAGGAATTATTACGTCATCATGTATCTTCCCAAAGAAGATCGGGATGATGGTATATTTTGGAATCCTGTAAAAACAGGACCGTACGTTCCCAAGGCGGACGCGAAGTGGAAGGGTCCACGCCATGATTACAATACCGATTATGTTTGCAAAACGACCTTTTATGTTAATAAGTTGTGCATCAAGTACAACGAGTTTCTCGCTAGGCACAAAGGGGATAAGTTTGCGGCAAAGGAGGCATTTATCAAATGGAGATGAGAGCCGTTTTATCATTTCGAAGATGCCATGATAGTTGCGTCTCGCACCGAGAAAATGAATAATATGTGATGTGTTGGACTGTAAGTTGTTAGTCTAGTTTAATATTGCTTTCACGTTCTAATGTACTACTAGCTATCCCAAGTTTGAATCTAATTATCTTATTAATCTAAGTATAAATGTTATTCCATTTTGTATAATTATATGTCGTTAGTGTCGATACCTGATAGACACAATTTTGTGTCTTATTTGTCCTATATTCTCTATTTTATTAGTACTTATTTTTTACTTATTATGGGTTTTTATGTCTTTGTAGGTATTTTTGGGAAATAAATATTTATGGAAAAATCGGCTCAAAAAGTGATAAAAGCATTTGAGAAAAATTACCAAAGGAACTTGTAGCTTGGATAGGGGCACACCTTCCTCTTTGGTTCAAAAAAGAGAAAATGATGGGAAATAAACTTCTCACCTGTGAATTATTTGGGCAAGATTTCGTCGATGATTTGCTGGATTTTTTTCAACAGTTTGATTTGGTATGAGTTGTTATGATACAACATGATTTCTACATGTACTGGAATTGAGAGAAAACATGAATTTTCGACAAACAGGGTAGGAGAAAGTTTCGGGATTTTTTGATAAAGATTTGGGAAGTTACGTAGGGTTTGGAAGGTGTTATCGAGATATCTACATAAAGAAACAACTCCAACACGTCAATTTGAGAGTTTAATACTGTGAATAATGGTTGGAAACCCATGTTACAGCCGAAAAAGGAATTGGTTTTGGATTTAGATTATCATGAGTTTTAATTGGGATTTGGATAGAAGTTAGAGTCCTAGTCGATTAAGGAGGACTAATTAGGTTTTACTACACCTATAAAAGCAAACAGATCGAAGAAAATTGATGTTGGAGGGGAGGGGGGGTCAGGAATAATTTCTCTCTGCTGCTGCAAGGAAGAAGACGAAGAACCAGAAACCGTCGTTCTTCTGTGACGGTTCCTTAAATTGGACAACAAGGTTTATCTTCATCTGTAACACTAAGAAGTTGTAATAGTTAATATGTAACGCCTATACAACGTTGCAGATTCCCTGTTTTATTTTTTTTAGCTTCTTTTCTTCTTCTCAAGCCCTTTTGAGCTATGTACCAAGCTTTTCAGAGTATTTTGCATAATGAGCTAAACCCAACCATTGGTAAAATGGAGGAAGCCATATTTCATGAATGAATGATAACTAATTTTGATTCTTAATGACTTTTACATTGATTTTTAGTTGATTTATGATTTTTCTTAATTAGTTGTGATTTTGTTTGATGATGTATGCTGGGACTTAAGAGCTTTTGATGTGCCATGCTTATGGTTTACAGTTAATATTTTAGAAATATACTTTTCGCAAAGAAACAGAGTCAATAAAAGAGCTATAATTGTTAAAGAATCATTGTAGAAATCATTCAAAAGTGATTTTGGTGGAATCCTGAGTTCCATTTCTTCCCAATATTGTTAAAATATTTTACGTATTTTCTAGTTTAATTCAGAATTAGGTCTAAAACGAATCTTCACAAGTCTCAGCGAACGAACACATTTTTACCACTTTTCTAAAACGATCAATACCCATATATCATGACGACCCCATAGATAAACCTCCAACACAGGTCTTTAAATAGCTCTTTAATCTAAATAGCTCTTTAAAATCGTTAATGTTTCAAGTGTAAGACCATGACAACCTCTTTTCTGAATTTTAAAAAAATATATGACTGTTGGGATTTTTTCTATAAAATATAACCCCCTTTTCTAGAAAAAACTGCCCCAAACCTCCTATTTTCTAACATTTGTTTTTGTTTTCATTTGAAAGTGAGACATTAATGTCAATGGCAGAATGGGAATCGGATGAAGATATGGATCTCGTTAAATCTTTCAATAAGGTGTTCCATGAACGTTTGGGTGAAATATATTCAATGTTTTGGAAGAGAGTGAAAGAGTTCTTTTATGAGCGCACCGTGAATCCCAAAAAGACAAAATGGAGAGAATTAGCGTTTCGATTCGACTACATCAAAAGTTCAGTTCGAGAGTTCATTAGAGTTAGAAAAATGGTAAACGACCATCATCCCCAAGTTCCTCTTACCGAAAAAGTGAGTAACATACTAAAACTATATACCTTGTGTACCTTTATCATGATTTTATGTTTGCAACTAAACATTTAATTCATTTTATTTCAGCTGGAACGATTTAATGGTCTATGGTGAATAAGAAATGGTGAAAGAAAGTTCATTCACGCAAGGTGGTATGAGGTATTGTACAATCGTTCTCGGAGGTTTATTGACGAAGTTTTATTGTGCAACATACATCGTCATCCATACTAAACATTATGTACTGCCAGATTGATGTAATGTTATTTTCTTAATGAAATCAATGTGCTTTTTATCTTTCCAAAAATGACCATAAATGCCTTCCAAATTGCATATAGAATCGTCAGGGTCTATACCAAAGGACCAAGACCACCCTAGGCACCATTGAGTTGTTTTCTTGGACGTTTGTTATTTAGGGTCGCATCGGTCTATACCAAACACATTGACGACACAAAGCTACCTTTATTTGGGTGAGAGGCTGTCGTCATGGACGATACCTTTAGACTATGACGAACTTAAATACCAAATTTGGGTTTTTTTCCTGGATGTTTTGGTGCACCAAGGTCGCATCGGTGCATAACGTAGTCCATGACGACACATATCAGCTATTTTTAGGAAGAGTTATAGTCGTCATGATTGATAACATAAACCAAAATGATACTGAATGCAGATTTAGGTATTAAGTGTGTCATTGTTGTAGTCGTTAATCTGCTAAATTTGACTATGACGTCTCCAATTCTTGGAAATAATCTTCCAAATTGTAAGAGCAGGGGTCGTCAACCTGCTAATATTTTCCATGGCGACTCTGTGTGTGCAAACTAAATTCGTCATGGTCGATACATAAGTACAGGTACGACACTAACAATGATTAAGGTAGAAACAATTCAAATTCTTCAAAATAACGATTTCTTAACATAAATACCCTACTATAACATTGTCTCCATAATAAAAATGTTTTAAAGAAAATAAGAGTGTACCTTAGAACTGTAAATAAACTAGAGTTCAAGTTAGCATTGTCTTAAAAAAACAACATTGTCTCAACCACGACCACGACCCCGACTCCTACTAGATGATCTTCGGCCTCGCTTTGATGTAGATACTTCACTTCCACGACATCGTCGAGCATCTAATTTGCTCCCTTATCCTTGTTCAGCACCTTCGTCTACTTGATCATCGTCTTGCATATCTCGTCTTGGGTATCAAATCCTTCTCGGATAACTTGGGTAGACGGTTTCCGAGACCTCTTACTTGCACGCGCCAGATAAACATACATTTTACTTGCAGCGGGGTTTCAATGTGTGTCAAGTAGTCAATGTACTCACCTTGTTGGTCAGGCGTCATTGGTTCTCCCTTGGGCTTCAAGCAATATAGTCCCTTGATCACAATCTTCACTCGATCCCTATATACGTATAAAAATTACTATCGAGGTCAACATACGTATAAGAGTATATATTTTAAAAAAATAGATCAAGAAAGACAAAATACTTACAACAAGCTTTAGAATAGTAGATTCGGTTCTGTTGTCAGGTGGCGGCGTAGAGGAAGTACTCCCTTTCTTGCATTTCCTCGTGCGAGTATCTATCCTTATCACGTGGCTACAGGAGAATATTTGGTACTATTCCAAGTAACCCTTATATGCCTCGTAACCTTTATTCACCTTCTCCCAAAAAGAGATGTCTACCTTGATATCATGCCTAGCATCCCAATGACGGGTCCCGGGTAGAGGGTCGTAAACCACCACAACGGTAAAAGCATCAAAACTGCATAATCCTCACCACGTGTATCTTGAATATACCCAAGTTGTCGTATTACTCTCGAAGGATCATACATTGGGAACCCTGTTGGGTGAAAGAAAGGACCATAGTAAAAATAGACGAGTTGACGATCAGTATCAACTCCATACGGATCAAAGACTGCATCTTTGGGTGACATGTTGTCCAAACTTTCCTGCATAGCTAACAACATGGACTTATGATCCTTTTCCTAACCCCAGTCGACGTGTATTTTGTCCCTCTTGGTTGAGCAATGGTCTATGCCTCGTTCAGTTTGACGTGTATCTTGTCTTTTGAACAATAAGGGAAAATGCTCGTAAATCTAAACCTATACATTTATCAAAACAAGTATTCATCAAACAAGACATTAAAAAAGAATAATAAATCATCCCGCAATCTAATAAGATCACTTCAATTAACTGGAGTAGTGCAATATTCCAGTTGATTTGAGAAGTTCGTTCCCTATATGCTTTTGTTATCTCCTCGTTCATGTGAGCTACGACGGCTGTCCCCCACGAGTATTTACCCACATTTTCCAATTGATGCAAGAGCTGGAGAAAGTCCGTGCTGACCCTGTTACCTAAGCTGTCGGGAAATATCACAGACCCTAGCACGTACAAAAGATAACCGGCAAGAGAAGCACGAACCTGAACCACAAAGGAGAGTCCATTATCTCTTTCTTTTTATAGTGTACCAGAATATATGTCCTTCAACTCCAGAAGATTGAACTCTCTCCTCCGGAACTTTGGCCATTTCACCATCATGTCGTTCGTCTCCTCTTCATCCCATCCAAAAAATTCCTTGGCCAATTCATAAATTTTAGGCCAAGGAAGTTGTTTCTTGTAGTTGGTCATGGTGGATTTTTCTTTGACTTGGAGTCCTAGAATCTTCTCTGCATCGTGAGGAGTTAAAGCCATCTCGCCAAAGGGGACTTGGAAGCAATCGGCTTCAGGATTAAACCTCTCACAGAAGCAAAAAACCACGACTCTATCATAATCAATGACAAAGTTCTATACGACAGGATACAAACCGGAGTTCTCGATTAACGCTCTAACTCTTGTACATTCTCCTTCTAGGGGCCAAAATACCATTTTTACGTACGAAGATCGGCGTCTGAAAAGACGAGTTGCATTTGTATGATTCTACAAAATAGGGAGACAAAAACACATTAAGAAAACATTCAATGACAACAACAAGTTGAAAAGTAAAGTTGAGATTGTTACAATGGTTTGATGGATGGTACGAGCCCACAATCCCGGATGTGCAAATAGAACTTTCCCTCCATCTAAGGGTATGCCTTCGACATTTCGACCGCGTTAAACATCCAGGATCAAGTGTGGTTTGGGAACGTGCCTTGCGGGTGGGGATTTTACCTTTCCCTTGTCCTCCGATTGCACCTCCGCCTCTTTTTGCACCACTAACTCATCATCATCACCACCACCACCACCACCACCACAACCACCATCATCACCACTACCACCACCACTACTAGCTCCACCTGCACCATCACCCCCACCACCACAAACATTGGTGTCATCAACATAATCTCAGTTTGTTCGTTGTCATGTTCTAAAGTCGCAGATGGAATAGAGGAGGCAGAAGAAGAAAGGGAATCCACTTGTTTTATATCTTGGTTTGCGCATTCACGGATAACAAACGGTATCACCTTTGGATATTTTCCACGATGCTAGGAATTTCTCGTGGCGAGGAGGTTTCGAAGGAGGAGCCGGTACATGTTTTTCTTTCCTTTTGTTTTTCTTTTTAAACATCCTACAATTGAAAAAACACAAAAATCAAAAAAAAAGAACCAACATTCATAGACTAAGTACAAGGGTCGTTATGGTCTAAATATTCGACACGAACGACCCTAGTTAAACCATGACGACCATATAGATAAACGGTAACGACCCATGGTTCATATAAACTGATATCGTTAGGGTTTAAAATACAAACTGATGTGGTACTAATACACTATGTCTACAGGAAAAATAAACAATAGGGTGCGTCATGGTTTTAGGTAATACAATAACGACACTAGTCGAATCCTTTTTCTTCAGTGAAGATATACAGTAAGTGTCGTCACGGTCCCAAATCAAAGCCCATGATGATTTTTCATAAAAATTTCGTATGCATATGAAAAGTCGTCATGGTATGTATATTGCGACCATGAAGGCCATCTTTCTGAAACTGCACTTTTACGGTTATAGAGCTAATTTTACACTTAAAACACACATACAAACAATCACAACAAGTAGAGTAATGAGTTTTAGTTACTTACTCTCTCATTCGGGTCATTTCTGCTTCACGGTTTGATTATTTGGTGTTTTTCTTGCTCCACTTTCCTTTAGTGTCTCTATAATTCTAGGGTTATCTTCTTGTCTTTGATAATGCTTCGTACGAGCCATGTTTGTAAAAGAAATTAATTTTCGATTAAAGTTTTCGAATCGACGATTACGACGATGAATTGAGTTCGGAAAAAAAGAGGATCGTTTATGTTAAGAGGAAAGAGAGAAAGGTGGAGTGATTTTCCGTTTTTTATTTTAGATTGAACGGGGGCTTATAGCTTAAGTATAATAGGATTTTAGGATTAGTTATTAGGGGAGGGTAATTTAATATTTACATCATCTTTTGGTATCTCCTATAATTTTGGGAGTGTGTTAAGATTTTCAACAACCTCTGTTAATTTTACAAGCCCATAATTAAACCAGATAAAATTAATTTTATCGAACTATGTAACACGTAATGATTGTTTAAACCATCAGACAAATGACCAAATGATTTGGAGATACTCCTCACAATAAGGTCGATTTTTGTTGATAGCCATTCTCACAGTAAATATTTTAACTCACCATAAATATAGGTCCATGGTTTTAACTTGTTTTAGGGATTAGTTAAGCGTTATAAGATGTCAGAATGCCTTCACTTGGCTAATAAAAAAATCAGAAAATAAAAATAGTGGTTGGTTTTGAAAGAGTTTTTGTTTTACCAATAGTCATTAAATACAAGATGAATTGTTGATGTGATACTGATACACCCAATAGGAAAGAAAAATCACCGGTCTCTTTCTGAATGCGAATGGATAAGTATATGAATTTGAGGAGGGGGAGGGGGAGGAGTAGTTGGAGTTGGTTAATGATAGTTGCATGTGACCCATAAATGGTCCCTTGTAGGTTCAAGAAAACTTGGTGCAAAAAATATCTTTATCATATCGTTTTCTTGATCCGTGAAAGATAGGTTGCACAATCTTTTTAACCAATACCAAGAAAGAATTATTCAGATTAAATTGAGAAATCCTATTAAGTATTTGTATACAGACATTTGTAAGCCATATCGTAATTAGCTTAATTAATTGGGGAATCCGGTAGCTTGTGGGGATTAAAACTATGTTTGAGTAAGATCATGTGTTTTAACCTAGTTATTGCTGAAATAGAGTGTAGTCAAGTACACTAAAGTTTGGTACAAGCTTCGTGGACACATGAAACATCATGTTTGGTACCAACCAAATACTAGTGAAGAAATGGTAGCTGTATGAATTACGTACATATATATGCATGCATGACGTAGAGAAACGAAAAGGTGGTGGTAGGTAGGTGGTACGTGTGACACATGCAATTTCATGCGGCTATCCATATTGTGTTGTTAACTATGGCTCCACAGAGCAAGTTGAGTACTTTATTTCCCTTGGTTGTAACTGCACCAATTAAAACACCGTTATAAACGCTAAACTCCAAAAGGCTTTTATTTTGTGGGGGAAAAGGCCGAAAAAGAATTCTCATCCCAGGCAACGTTGTAAAGCATATGTGTGTGTGTGCATATGTGTAAATGTAAATGTTAATTACAACGCAGCATTTCCCATTGTTGGTGGCGTGCGTTGAGGCATTTTGATCTTCTCTTTCCGGTGCATGTTCATTCCACCCGTTGGTAACATTTTAAGTTCTAACTGTTAGAATATTAGCCTCTAAATCATGCTTACAATACCTTATTAGTTATAAATTATGTTTACAGTACCTTATTACTATGTTGTTAAAAGCGCTCGAGACGATCGCCTAGACATCAAAGGCGTCCGAGATGTGAAGTTGGCGTCAAAGGCAAGAACTACTACTTTTCTCTTCTTTCTTTTTTTCTGGTCGTTTCGGGCGCCTTAGGCGCTAAAGGCTTGAGACAAAGGGCTTGGCGCCTCGCCTCGCCTCGTCTCGCGCCTCACACAACATAGCCTTATTAGCTATAATTAAGTTATATGTGAACATGGTTAATATTAATGTTAGAATATTAGCCTCTACTAGTAGCTAACCTGTGCTATGCACCGGGCTGATGGGAATTATTGATTTGGTGTAGCAGGGCTTCTCCCGTCCCGTCGGAAAAATGCTTTTCAAACATCTTCAAAACTTCTTAATTAATATGATAATTTTTATGGGTAGGAAAATTTGATATCCTTTGATAATCCCATGATGGTGTATGTGTGCAGTTTAAAAAGACTTAGATATGCGAAAGTATGAATTAAGTTTTAAGTTACATGCCAAAGAATTTTTTGTTATAAATACTTAAACCACGATGGAATATAAATTCGAGATGCATATGTATATTGCATACACCCTTGACAATGACAACCAAAAGCATTAACCAAATTTTTATACATTGTTATATTCAAAATTTTGTTCAAACTATAGTCAAGCTGGAAAAAGTTTTCAAACGTTGCTAAATGATCAAAATACCTAATTTATTTAAATTTTCTGTGTATGGTCTAAATTGACATGTGAAACAAAAATCAACTTAAATACTACTCAGAGAGTCATGTTTTTACCGTAGGTACCTTCCAACTGAAATGGCCTTTGGGCCCACACATGTCCCTGTACCGTAGGTACCTAATGCATAACATATGCGTAAGATTTCCATTCACTAAAGAACCATACGTCCCTAATTAAGGAATTCAGGATGTCATCTCTTTTTAAGGATTTCATCAATCTTCAATATTTTTTTCTTTGGACCCCCGAAGGGAACCACTCGGCCACATTATTGTTAAACTTTACGCCATGTTTGGATGGTGGGAAGGGAATCCCATTCCTAAGAATCATATTCCCTTGAGAGGGGGAATTCTAAACCCACCACCCCTCATTGATTTTGTATTCCCTTACTTTTTGAGAATCATATTCCTAACCACAATTTATTCCTATTTACCAAACATGGGAATGAAATTATATTCCTGGGGAAATGATTTCATTCCCTCCAACCAAACACGCAGTTACTGCCAGAATGAGCTTCTCATTTTCTCATTTTAGAAGTTTTCTACATAGCTCAATTTTTTTGAATTATATTTACATTTTTCAAGTTGATAAGTGCTTCGTGCTCATGTCAAGATTAACAATGCTCCAACTCATTATCATTAAAATCGTGCAACCATTTTAGAAAACTCATGTTAGCATATCAGTCGTCATGACATACTCATTAATCTCAACTTCAGGGACATATGCAAGCATTTTTGGCATACAATATCAGTTTTATGATTTTCTTTTTTAATGTTTGATAAGTTGTAATCAAACACGGGTCTCTCCTTATTATGACTCAATATGATTAGTAGCAAATATATATGACAAAACAGTACAGAATCATATGGGACAACTACAAAATAAATATATGATTAGAACCCATAT
>JAJJMC010016440.1:5347313-5385343 GCA_023531435.1 Papaver californicum
GTCTCTTCTTATTATGACTCAATATGATCAGTAGCAAATATATATGACAAAACACTACAGAATCATACGGGACAACTACAAAATAAATATATGATTAGAAACCATATGAAGAATACTTAGTTGACAAATAGAAATTCATATGGCACACAAATTATTGAAACAAAATTTAGACCAAAAAAGATAAAAAATTCACTGAAATAACTAAGCCAGTTTTGAGGATGATAGAGAGTTATCCATGAGTGAGGAATCCAGTAATTCACTGAAAATTTATTCAAAAGATTTGGGTGCATTTTTAGTGATTAGCTATCAGGACATTTGATATACATATATTATATAGTCTAAAATAACAAAATATAGATTCATGTGCAGCCAACTTTTATCATTTTTATGAAATTGACGATAACTTGGTGAATCAGTAGAGATATGAAAGTATTTTAAGCCTACCAAAATGACAAAAGTCTGTTGAATTAAAAATGTGTCATCTCCAACATTTTTGGTGGAATGTGCCGATGCGCCATAACCATGTAAGCTATCTGCTGAATATGATTTGAGTGCTTAAGTTTGAAGAACAATTAAAACAACCCACCTGCAAAAGTCATCTTTCAACACTTTTGGTCTGTTTTCTTTTGTTGAGATGCTAATGATTCATCACAAAAATAAAGATAGTTTTTTTTCTAAAAATTTAAAAATTTGAATAAGTATATTAAGAAGGATTGCAGGACACTAGGTTTGCATCGTCATCTTCTTTTACATCAAGTCCAACGGAAAAAAGTAAATGATGTCAACGTATTTTAATAGAACTATTTTGATGATACATTTCAGGATAATATAGAAACTCAAGTCCAGCGTAATAATTATGTTGACCAACACTAAAGATATTCATAATAAATTATATTTTCCAATTAAAAAAAATAAATAAGATATTATTATGATCATTAACATAAAAATAAATTTTGCACATACTATAATTCACAAACTGCAGCAATGTAAAAAGAAATCTGTTAGACAGATCCATGAACACCTCAAAGAAAAGGAAAAAAAATAAAAAAGGAAATAGTTACAGTTGTGGTACCACCAAATAGGTTTTCAAAATAGATTTGGAACTCTCTTGTCCAATTTGGCCCAGAATCTCGTAAACTGGTAGAATTAATTAGAATCAGATATCAAATTTGACCTTAAGTTAGCTTTGACTTTATCTTACCTAATGTTACAGTATTGCTCATATATACTATCACCTTAAATTATCTTGCTTGATATTAACAATTCAATATCTTCTTGTTGGTTGTAAGGTATAACATTGATTATGTTCAACCCATGAATTACTTCATGCTGAATGTTTCCAAAGATAAAAACAAATATGATGAAAAATTTTACTTCAAAAGCAACAAACTGTAAAATGCACAATTAACAAAGTCATGCAAACAATTGATGTAATTTACACGTAATAGAACCTATTCATTCCCACTAAGAAAAACTAACCTACTCTAACATGGCTCTCCAATAAGGGTGGTGGAAGCAAGGTACCACAAAGTCACAATTTAATTCAGTTTAATACAGTCTATACGGGAAAAGATACTATGAATGATGTCTTTTTTTAGACGAAAACTATCTGGTCCTTGCTGATTTGAGGTCTGTTGGGGGATGCATATGTGAAACTTCTTACTCGTAGAGTTTTTGTTGATACTTAATCTGTTATGGTTGTTAATTCAGAAATTAGTGTTGAGGCACTTGCTTCCTTTGCTACTCAAGTACTTTATCGTGTGGTGTTTAGGCATCGGCTAATGTGACATTTGGTGCCTTATATGTTATTTACGACATCCTCCTATCGCATTGCATTCCTTGAAATTGAGACAATTGAAGACCTTGTATTACTATTTGTATTATATCGAGTCCCCAACTGTATATCGAGGTCCCAATATGAAGATGAAGCCGCTTTACTCGTTGCCATACCATATAATATGAATAGTTTACTGAACGGTGCAATATAATTTTATAACAAAAATGTAGTAATTAGATTTACTATGCATCCGTAAGTTAATTTGGCATAAATATCCCATAATTAGCAACAACATCGTATGGGAGATGTGTGGAAATGCACAAATACAACAACAATAAAATGTTAACTTCTAAATGTTAAAAAAAAATTAAATACTAAATAAAATGAACTTAAGTGTATGATGCGTGTTATAAGTGCAACAAATTACTCAAGATATTTCCCACTAATTAATTAGTAATATAGCGGTAGCAAGGATCGTTCCCAGAGAGAGCTGTGTAATTGATAGGTTATTTGGATAAGCAAAACTAAAATAAAGTAAAAGACAAAGGAGGGTTTTGAGATTTTATTAACTAAAAATACAATAATAATAATAATCAAGAGATGATTAGGGACTCCTTCGTCGTTACCAAACGTTAACTCAAGTAGTATACTTATTTATCTTTCGCTAGAATCAAACATCACCAATCGTAGAATAACAGCTAGATAAGTGTTATCCTCAAAACTCCTTTTATCATAGGATACGGAAGTTCTCGAATACTATATTATATTCGTCTGAACCACCAGGTAGAAGATCATTCAAGTTGTAACCCAATCGAATGCTTTAGGATTTGTGAATTTGGTTGATCCCACTTATTAAAACTCTTAGATAAAGGTCCACTTGTTGGTGTTGTCTTCACTGGTAATTGCTCCACATAATCCTTCTGCAAGGTCTCGATATTTCTAGTTGTGTACGATTCGATGGACGATTACTTATCTTATAACACAATATTAGCGATAGAATAATCAAAAGATTAATTTAGTATGCATCCCAAACAATCTAAGAATTACCAATAAACATTAGATATAGTAAAGACAATAGATTATGATTAAAACTCTGAATAAACTTGTATAAATAATAAAGCTTCATGTCTGGAACATTGAATTCATCCTTAATCAACAAAAGGTTTAGCTACTCATATTAAAAAGAAAAATGGTTTCCCCCTAAAGGGGTAAACCCGAGGTTTAGATGTAGAAGATGTGATATGAGAGGTAGAAGGTATAGATTCATTCCAAAAAGATAAGAGATGTCTTGTTTGAGCCTTGGATGTCCTCTTTTATAATATTCAATGTTTTTCCTTCAAGTATCCTCTTTATAGGGTTTAGAATCCTTACAGGACCGTGTTTCCTTGAGTTAGAAGACAAATTCACGTCCAAAACATTTTCAAGTTCGGCTAATATTTAGTATGGACTTAGTGGCCGAACATTTTTATGTAGACTCTTCGAAAACGTGATTTTTATGCTCAGTTTCGGCTACTATTTGATATGGACTTTTCCGTCTGAACCTAACAACTTTTTTTTTCTCCAGGCAGTTTGAGGTTCGGCTACTAATGGTATGATGGTTTACTGGCCGAACTTCTCTTTGTACACTCAAGTATTTCAAGCTTGTTTTGCCCATAACTTCTTCGTGTGATGTTGGAATGACCTCATTCTTTTTGCGTTGGATTCGTCTTCTCGTTCTCTTCAAGATGATATTAAGAAACCTTGTATTTGAGTAATTAGAATTTGGTTTTCGATCCTCCTTCACTTGTAATGCTTTACTTCTTTGTTCATTTTAGAAAACAAGAGTAATAACAAGTAATATGAAAGAATTATAACTAAAAAAATTATGGATTTGACACTCAAAACATATAAATTATGCACTTATCAAATTCACCCACACTTAGATTTTGCTAGTCCTCAATCAAACTACTACCTAAACTAAACTAAAATACAACAACTCTATTTCGTCGAGGACACGGTTGCAACAAGCATTTAAACTCCTAGGTGTCCCTAGTGGACGAGTTATAGTCTCATGAGGGTTAGAAGAGGTATACCCAAAAACCTAAATTCCAACTTTCAAACATTCCAGAGCACATGCATCCAAAGAGCTATGAAGATATAAAGTTTTTGCACACTAACAATAAGAAGTTAGAAGTAAGAAAATTATTCTCATGCTTAACTCTTGAGTTAGGAGAAAACCACCATATGAAAGAATCCATCCTCAAGAGCGATTAAATGACTTCTTCCTCACAAATAGGATTTTATGAAATTGACACTCAAAAGACGCATTTTATGGTTCTCATGTGTGCAGGCATGAATGAAGATATAAATCCTACACACGTTGAATGGTGGGAAGGAAAAGGAACCTTCTGAATTATATGAAGATGCAATCCCATAGAAACATGGGACGAAAAAAAACCTTTTTTTTATGATCTGTAAGAAAGGAAATCAACCACTATGTAAGGATGGGAACGCTTACTTACCTTGTCACTTGATCTACAATCAACATCCTTCTCACATCATCCAATAGAAACGTCTTCAGTCTTCGGTCTTCAATTGTTGATGATGAACTCTCGAACTTCATAGAACCTTGACAATTGTAACTATTTTCTCAATTCCTTGTTGTTTGAAACTTCTTTATAAATTTCTTCTTCCCCACGGCCTTATTGAATGAATACAAAAACAAATATACTAAAGCAATGATAATAATTATTGTTATCTTTTCTTTTCTTTTCTTTTTAATTTTCTTTTTTATATTTTTTTTTTTATTTTTTTTTTAGATTTTTTTTGTTTTTTTTTTGTTTTCTTTTTCAAATACAAACTGGAAATAAATGAAATGAACAATGAAACTACTATGGCCGTGGTATAAGGACTTTACCACTTGATTCTTCACAACTTGTATTATCTCAATATCAAGAACTTCACTAAATATCATCTTTTGAATTCTTTCACTCTTGTACATAAGTCTTCAACATGTATATATAATTTTGCTCATTGTATTGTTGTTTTACCCGAATATAAAATCTTCCCTTTGTTGTACTTTTCTTAACCTTGAACGTCTTCAAATTTCTTCATGATTTTGATGTCGCTCCGCTTGTTGATGATAATGGTGTTTTTATGGACCTGTTGTTGTCGAGAGAATTGTGTCAACTGCAAACAAGACTACAAGATAGAGTTATTCTGATGACACCCTCATGATTGATAAAAATAGCACTCAAAAGATCAAAAAGTAGTGTTGAAGTTGGTGCAAAGTTGGATAGCTCATCATTCTACCCGGAATTTGTGCAGATGAAACACTCTAAACGGATAATTGAAGGTTTGGTACCTCACTCATGGGTATTGAATGATCAACTTCTCTAATATTGTATTTTCTACCGGTAGTTTAAGTCCCTTTTGTTGGTATTACCTCTCAACAACTAAGAACTCCGAATATAGTTCTCCAATACTTCTAAGTTTAGTTATTTCGGCAAGAACTTCGTATGTAAACTTAGCTAGAAGTATACAAAGTGACTCTAAAACATATAAAAGGTGGAGGTTCCCATGCAAATATGTACGAAAAGTTCAAAAATTCTACTTATAAAAGTAAAGACTAAAAACTCTATATGTTTAATCACTCCCCCACACTTAAACTTTACATTGTCCTCAATGTAAATTGACTCTTCCAATGAAAAATTAAGATGAAAAATTCTTAATATGATATGTAAAACCAATAAAAAAAATCAGAAGATGAAGATAGAAATATAAAACGAATGGGTTGCCTCCCATTCAGCGCTTAGTTTAACGTCCTCATCCTGACCTTCTGGTTATCGCTCATAAACCAACAATCTGAAAATCTGGGGATCCACCCAGATAATAATCTGCATTTCTAATAACAGCTTCACAAAAACGTTAGCATAAAATATAAATATTGAAATTGTTATTTGGTGGAAGTTTCCCTCACACTTAGTATTTTCTACACTTGTGTAGATGGTGGGTTTTTGACAAGGGTTAGAATTATAAAATCGCCCTTCTGCCTAGTTGCAGAAACATATAAATATCCGCACATACTAGTGCACATACTTCTAACTTCACATCAAAACAAAAAATATTATATTCCTCCTTATATTCCGCAGGCGAATTGAGGATACATTCTCAACAAAAGGCTACAGGCATTCCATGATAACAATGTAGGCAATAATCTCTACATAATAAGTCTCAAAATCCTAGACGGGTTTCCCACTAGTATAGAGCAAACTTGTATCTTCTCTGAACAACTAAAAACATTCTAAACTGGCCTCGTAGACTCCTTAATACTTACAATATTTATGCCATATCGAACTAGTCTAAGGTCGTATAAAATTCCACGACTGAATTCCTTGAACTTGTCTCGAGTGCGCATCGATGTTCTAGCAACATATATTAAACTCGAGAATAGCTAATGCTTAAACTCTAAAGTACAATATAGCTTAACGCTTTATAAAAGATGCATTGAAGCTCTTAATTAGGATAACCCTAGCCTTGCCTCCTATTAACGTCAAGATAGCACTAGCAATTCGACTTAGCATCGCATTGGCACTAGTTAGCCACAATAGCGCTAAAAGCCCTAACTTTCCTGGTGCTAAACCCTAGCACCTGAGAGGTGCCAACTAACCAAAGATGGTCTTAGCTAGTATATTTTAGCCTAATAAGGCCTTAGCCCATATATGATCAGTTTGGCACCTAAACCCTAGCACCAAAATGCTAAGCCTAATTTTAGCAACAAAAGCCCTAACACTTGGCGCTAACACCCTTGCTTGCGGCTAGCGCCTTTGCTTCCTTGGCTAATGCCCTTGCTTTTATGGCTAATGCCCTTGTTAGGGATAACGTCGTTGCTCTTGTGGCTAATGCCTTTGTTGTGGCTAGCGCTCTTGCTGCGGATAACGCCCATGTTGTGGCTAATGCCCTTGCTCTTGTGGCTAACACCTTTGTTGTGGCTAGCACCCTTGTTGTGGATAATACCCTTGTTATAGCTAACGCCCTTGTTGTGGCTAATGCCCTTGTTGCGGCTAACTCCCTTGTTATTTTGGCTAACGCCTTTGTTGTGGCTAGTGCCCTTGTTGTGACTAACACCCTTGTTGTGGCTAACGCCATTGCTTGGATAACACCCTTGTTGTGGCTAACACCCTTACCTTGTGGATAATGCCCTTGCTTGTGGCTAGTGCCCTTGCTTTTGGCTGACGCCCTTAACGCTGAGATTCCCTTAGTGTTGATGCCCTTTCCCTAGATCCAATGTATGCCTAGCAAAACCCGATGCGTCTCTAAGGATAGTGCGTCCTTAGCTCAATTTAGCGACTTAGATACAAGTATATTTGTGTTAAAACCTCAGTGCTAACTATACAATTGAAGTGCTAACTTCAAACCTCTTTGGTGCTATCTACCTACCCCTAGTACAATTAATATTTACCAAAAGTTGTACATGTTAGTCTTACTCATGAGACGTTAGTGCACTAGCCTTTTATGTTAAGAGAGTTAGCACCATCTTGTTTGCGCTAAGTAGATAGTATTGGATTTGCTAGTTGCTTTCCTTCTCAACATAGGTCCTACATTGAGTCTTATATGAATTCCAGCAAGTCTCCTTGCTCGAGGACCCTTTTATAACATTTGGCCTTTAAAGCCTCTCAGACTTACGATAAGTCGCTTCTAAGCTAATACTTAGCCATTAAATATTCCATGTTACTTTCAAACAAGTACATAACCACTAAAATTCCTAGACTGGACATTAATTAGTTTGGCTATCAATCAAGTGAATCGCACAACTCACCTCACTAACTTAGTAGGTCATTTAACTTGAATTGACTTAATCAAAACAATAGTGATTTATAGCTCCACTATTTTCATGAGATATAAAATACAGCATGGGGGGATTCTCATTGGGGTATTGGTCTTGCGGTCTGCGACATCGTGGGTGGTGACACAACCCCCATAAAAAAAAAGGTAACAAGAAGTGGGCGGTTACAAAAGAGTTGAGAGGATGAGGAGTAGTGGTCAGATAGGTCTTCCCTACCTTTTGGGAACCGCTCCACTAAAATCTCCATAATTATCACTTCTCCACCTCTTCCTAACTTCCACGACTTACAAGAATATCAGTATGTCCTCTTCAAACTATAAATAGATGAATTCATCTATTCGAAATAAGAACAAGACAGGAAACACACAACAAAAAAATCAGTCTGAAGAAACCAAAAACTCGCAGAATTAGCGATTCCTCTACGGAGAATTCATTCTTTTTCACATACTACTGATATTTATTAACCTTCTTTGCTTCCCTCCCCTAAGACCTGCCCAAATTGTCACGGACCAGAAAATTCCGCCTCCGGCGTGCTGCGCTGGGCAGGCCAGAACTCCCCGATGCGTGATTTAAAAGAGTGTCACCCGACCTTAAAGCCTAACTTCTCGCTGGAAAGTGTAGGTAAATTTTTTCTTTCCAAGCCTACCTTATAAGAATTATACTCGAAACGTAGTTCCCACATCATTGAAGCTATGTTTATACCGTTCCAGGAATATTTACCTTTCCAAACATGCTTTGCAAGCATGGCACTCAAACCGTAGTCTCCATATCGTTCCAACACACCCTTTTCCTACAAAGGATGCAAGGCAATTAAAGCCCATGGTGAATGCCTTTGACTAGCATACCGTTCAAACTTACCCTCATTATACCAAGGGTTGAAGGCTATAAAAGATAATGGGGATGCCTTTGGCAAGCATAGCATAATTTCAATCATTGTCCAGGCCTACTCATGCCTTGGACCAACGCCTAGGCTATTTCAAGCCTAAGCTTCCGCTTCATCAATTCTACTTCGACCATGCGCTAAGCCTGCACTTAGCTTATTCTTTCCAAGTGTGCAACATCCAGGCACATGTCATTCCATACCGCAACGGTTACAAGGAAGTATGAACAATTCATCAAATGGAATTGAAACTACCTCATCAAGTGTGGCAACAAGCATCTCTTGCTTAGCATTTCCGAGCCAGATGATACGAGTTACCATAATGTCGCAATCATCTCCCAAATTAGATGATATGAGCGACAAGGTGCTGCACCTCAATGCATTGCATTGCGGCTTCCTACGTACCCAACCCGTACCTTGATGGGATCAAGCATGACCCTAGTTCATCAAAGGGTCAATTCGAAAGGGACAAGCAACTTAAACCTATTAAGGCAAAGCTAACACCGATTCCAACTTCGTTACAAGGCCAAAGGCCAAGCAAAGCCTAGTCCGCATAGGCTGAAGGACTTTCGCAAGGTATGCACTAGCTTGTGCATAACTATCGCAAAGTAAACATTGATTCCCACTTCGTTGCAAGGCCAAAGGCCAAGCACAGTCTGTATAGGCCACATCGCGTTTATATGTGCATTACCGCTCATGCACATTCAAGCAAAGCTCCTTCCCTATATATGTTATATTCGCATTTCCACAAACAAATATTATAAAGGTAAGGGTCATTCATCTACTTCAAGGCCAAAATGAAGATTTCTTGCCAAAGCCGAATCGAAACATTCTCGGTTAAGCTACAACATACTGATGCTGACGTATCAAGTATGCTCCAACGTATAGGCTACTTCGCATAGCTAGATGTGCATTACCGATCATGCACATTCAACCAACACCTCCTCCCTGTATATGTTCTATTTGCATTTCTACAAATAAAAATAACAAAGGTAGAGGTCATCTATCGACTGCAAGGCCGAAATGAAGATTTCTTGCCAAAGCCATGCGAAGCATTCTCGGGTAAGCTACAACATATTGATGCTTACGCATCAAGTATGCTCCAACGCATAGGCTACTTCGCATATCTACATGTGCATTACCGCTCATGCACATTCAAGCTTCATCGGTTAAGCTACAATATATTGATGTTTATGCATCAAGTATGCTCCAACGTATAGGATACTTCGCATATCTACATGTGCATTACCGCTCATGCACATTCATCCAACGTCCCCTCCTTATATATGTTTTATTCGCATTTCTACAAATAAATATTAGAAAGGTAGAGGACATCCATCGACTGCAAGGACGAAATGAAGATTTCTTGCCAAAGTCGTTGCGAATAAACACGGTGATGCATTGCATAATGCATCACGGCATAATAGTGCCTTAGCACTATGATGCGTTCAACGAATAACGACATTGGCTCGGTGATGCATTGTATTATGCATCACGGCATAATAGTGCCTTAGCACTATGATGCTCTAACTTATGCAACTTCGTCTTAGTGATGCATTACATTATGCATCACGGCATATAGTGCATTTTCACTATGATGCTCCAACTTATACAACTTCGGCTCGGTGATGCATTGCATCATGCATCACGGCGTAATAATGCCTTAGCACTATGATGCTCTCACGTATGCAACTTTGGCTCGGTGATGCATTGGGTCATGCATCACGGCATAGTAGTGCCTTCGCACTATAATGCTCCAACTTTCGCAACTTCGGCTCGGTATAGTAGTGCCTTTGCACTATCATGCCTCTTCGAATACACATCACGCGTAATAGGGCCTTAACACTATAATTCAAGGTCAAGGCATCCACACCCCAAATGCATATCTGGGTAAGCTTTATAAGCTTAGGATGAAACTTCAACCCAGGCCATGACGCATCCTTGAGTAAGCTTCATGCAAAAATTACGGGTGTTACACAAATCCTTTCCATCTTTGTAATCGAAGCATGACGTGAATGGCCATTTCTTGGTTTAGGATCGTCCTGTTCGAGCTTGATCTGTCGAACCTGCTTGAAAATACCATTTGCGGTACATTTTTTTCACCCTAAAACAATTGGCTACCATAGCGGGAGATCAAACTCTCGATTATAAAAGCCAATTTTTCAGTTATTTCAAAAATTACGGATCTTAGGTTTTGAGCGGTTACAAATCCTATTGTTGGTTCTAGTAGTGGTGGTGGTGGTGATTATGAAAACAACCCTATTGCTACTAAACCTCCTCGTACCAATTCTACTACCACACCTCTTCTCGGTGACAAAACCGTTGAAGACACTGAGAATACTCAAACTCCGCTCAACATAGTTGATCTAATGAATAGACAAGAAATCCTTTCTAGAACTCAGGTGGACATGGATACTACTTAGAAGGAAGTAATCGTTTGTCTCAAGACCTTGACGGAGAAACTCTCCCCAGAACAACGTCATCGCCTAACGGAGAAAACCAGAACCAACTTGCAACGGATGTTGATGCTTAAACGTCTGGGGCTTGAAAAGAAAAAAAGAATTCATATCATCCATGATCGACCACCACAGAGGTACCAGCAATCCAATTTCACCACCCATGGAGATCTGGAGAGACTCCTACGAAACCATGGCAAAGAGGACTCATCCTCATCCCATCAACACCAACCTCCCTACCCGCCTGAAATTTAAGAGATCCCTCTGCCGGGAGGTTACTCACCTCTGACTTTCTCATTGTACGACAGTTAAAAACACCAGGAACACCCAAGCGCCTCTCAACATTTTGATCTTATAGGAAGACAAAAGTTACATCCAGAATACAAAAAGACATTGCTACCACTCAAGAGAGGTACTCACTTTTCTCAAAACTCTAATGTCTTCCCAAAATAGATCTGTCACCAGTAGCAGCAAGCCACCAATTCAAGCCTACCAACGTCAACAGTACCAGAATCAATATGCAAGAGGATGACGATATATGCATCCAAGGAGGACAATTTCAAATAGGACAGTACCTGGAAAGGATTTTACAATTTCAGGGCAAAGAGACACCAGTTTCGCTTCAACAACACCTTTTGGTTAGCGTTTCCTCCTGGTCCCGGCGCCTCATCTTGATCAGCGCCTCCTCCTGGTTCCAGCGGGTCCTCTCTGTTTGAGTATCCGTCTGGTCAGTAAGCACCACAACATCCGATCATCCATGATGTATTTTCAGAACGAAGGGGTCAAAAGGGAGGCCTCATCTCATCAAACGTCACGAATCAAACGTTCACCATCATCCTTAGCCCCAGCTCCAGCCTCAGCCTCAGCAAAAATACAAGCTCTTCTCCAGGTCCCAGACAAAACTCTACACGGACAACAACGAAAACTGAAGCCGGCTCTAGCATTCTTAGATTCTCCTTTTATGAGAATCCTCTTTCAGTCAAGAACTTCACTCTCTCCAGGGAGCATGTCAACCAAAGAGTCATAACCCTGATGAGATTATGATGAGACACACCCTGAGTCTACTTCAAATAACACAAGTATGACTAGGGACTGCTCAAAGCAACCCATCTCTCAACATAGACTCAGCTCCTTTAGAATATTCCTTCTCGGCCACTTTCAAGAGATTCTGCTGCAAACTTCAACTCCTGATAAAGCCTTTCGACTTTGCCTCTAGCCTCGATCACTGCATTCAAGCTTATAAATTTGCCTACTTCAGCAAGGTACTTGCATATATCTCCCAGATGACGGTGAACTCATGTGGTGCCAAAATCGGAGTTATCAGCCTCATTCATAATTTACTCACATTCTTCGAAGAGGACTCCAGAAACTTCATTCTGAGAAACCATCTCCTCTCAGCAAAGTTGGATGGGACAACAAACCCCAACACGTGGCACCCTTGTAAGATCCTACCATAGAGGAATCAAGAACAATACCCGCATTAAGGTATCCAACTAGCACATTCCCTGCTACATTACCATTCTACACATCAACGTCAGTGGGAGCATCATACTTAACAATTATGCAAAGGGGATCTCGCATATGGTTTTCATCATAGGGAGGTACACTATCCACATCAAAATCAACGGTAACCCTTGTTCCTTCTCTAAAAATCCCAACTCCCTGATTTAATCATCCCGCTCCTAAAAGTAGAGATGTTAAAGGCATATTGGGTCAGAACATCTCAAACATGAAATTTTTGAGTAAGAACCACAAAACCTACTATACATATCCACAAACGTTATATATATTCATTACAAAACAATATTTGAAGTAATTCATGAGCCCAACCCATTACAACACTTTACAAAAAATGTGTTATAAACAATTTTCACTACCTCTCGGAAACTCTGAAGCTGGGAACAATTGGTGATGAATATGGGTATGGTTCTTATATCAAAAGTTTCATATTATTGTATAACACAACTTGATAAGATGGAAAATTAATCGGACAAGCGATCTAAGGGTTATCGCAAAAATGACTAGCAGAGTCGAGTCTGAAAACTGTCAGGATTTTCCTGGATACCTCCTGAGTTCTACTGTTCGGTTTTTTTGGCGCTAAAACCAAACTCAAAACCAAATTTTCTTCCTCATGGGATGTATAAAATTGTTTTCTAATAAGGATATAGGGGTCAATCATCAAAAATGGAGGTCGTCTGAAGATTCTACAGCGTTTTTCCCAAGCACTATACTTCTGAAATTTTCTAGTGACAGGAATCTATAAAATTCTTTTTAAATTTGAGTACGGCTATGCTCATATGAGAATTTTGAAGAATTCACATATCCTAATATGATGATAAAGAGTATAAATTTACTTGATATGGGTCCAAACCAACGGAGGAGTCTGGCATTACTTTATTGCTTACTTCTTCATCGACATCAGTAGTTTTAGATTCTTCACAAAGGTCTTCAATATGGGGCGCCTTGTCCAAGTCTTCATCCTTCAAATTATCCTCATCCTATATATCCACGATGTCTCCCAAAGTCTCAGAAGCATCAACATGGAAGAATTACTCGCAGTTCTCTTCTCGCATACTGGGGACTGTCAAAGGCGACATAAATAGTGTCCACTCAAGGGCCCATCCCAAACACTTGCTGAAAGAAATAAATCAAGTCATGGTAATCATGCTTTGAGTCAAGTAGATTAAAGAAGAGTGACTTTTCATCTCAATAGCCCAGAACTAGAACGACGACTTCAACTTCAACTTCAATTCAATTACTTACCCCAGCCCCAGCGCTTCAAAAACAACAAGGGACGGCTCCAACTTTCATGATTTCTCATATCCTCTCAAAACTCGTGGAAGCATGGACCTGTGACGAAACCAAAAAAAAAAATTCCTTCTGCCTGGTAGCAGATCCAAGTGAGTCACATTTGGGGACTGACGACCCCTTCGCTTTGAAATTTCAGTACAATAACATCCCTCAACTAGAAGGTCTGGTCAAATACGGTACGAGCACCAAGACTTTTCTACATCAGCACTCACATGACTGGGGAGCATCCTCTTCATACCTGATTACATCCAGAGAGGTTATCCCATCCATGTTGCTTCCAATTACTTCAACCACATGAGTCTATTGTTGGACACGTTCCGGAATCGGAAGCCACAATCATCTCTAGCAGCTCAGAACTTTAAAGACACGATCACCTAAGATTCATAAATCGACAACAATTGGTGAAGAACGGGTCAAAACATCCTTCACGGGAAGTGTTTGTCTATGTCTCTACTATGACATTCCAGAAGGACACCTCAATCGGAAACCTGAGCTAGGAGATATGGATCTTACACTAAAGTCTATAGGGTCATAAAATTCATACGGGATTACTAATCACAGATGTTTATGCATGGTTGGATAACCTATCCAACTCCGAATCGAGTTTGCATATAATAGCTTGGTTTATTCTCTTTAAAAGTTGGGGTCAAATGTCAAAATCCGACATCGTATGAAACTTCAACAGCTTCGAAAGCGAATGGTTTGCTAACTAGGGTTTTCCAAATGGGATTCAGAAGACTCGGCATTATAGAAAACTTGTCTACCCATGGACCTTCATCTTCTTAGACATACCGTCCTGTTAGGTCGCACTGCATCACCCAAGTAGACCTCATCAAACTTTCTACGACAAGAACACTGGAGTCCACCGCCAACCTCATTTGCAGTTCTGATCTACCATCAGCTTCTTCTACCGGTTTCCAATATTTCCAACTTAGTTGTTACTAGATACAACTCAAAGCATCGTCTCTGAGTGTCCTGTTTCTCATCTACTTCCGCTTTGCTGACACTCTCAGTAGCACTTAATTGTTCTATACTCAAAATCAAAGCAAGCACTGGAACTAACTACTTTCTTACAAGGAATTTTGAATCTAAGGCTTAATTCCGCATCAAAGACATTGCGTGGAGGAGACAAAGATAACAATATTTCTTGCTGGACACATACATAAAGAATCGATCCAGCTTACTTGATCCTCTATTTGAAATGAGGCAGACCTGTTTCAGAAAGAAAGAGAGAAAGCCACAACCATATTCCCGCTTTTGCTCACGACAAGATGGCATTCCTGACAAGAACGAGGGCGCCTACTCTTCCCAGTCAAGGTTCGTGCTAAGTGGCACATATCTCAATCTCGGGTAAGACAGCCAACCAAGTTTCTTCCCTGACCAATGGGGTTCCTCATAGACGTACTCTCCATGACCCTGCTGGTATCTACTCAACCAACTTGACTGGATCAGATGTTCAACCCAGCTATGCTTCCCTTGGCTCACGATTTGGAAATTCGGGCAAGAACGTGGGCATTTACTAATCACAACCAAGACTCACACTAAGGGGCACTTCTCATAGTACCTAAAAAACAGAAGCTAAGTATATCTTCTTCTACTCTTACAATTTAAATTATGCATATATAATCATTAATTATAAGCATATTGTCACCATCTACGGCTTATTGTGCAACATTATTGTTCCTCACTAAGCAGGGGACTTAATATAGATGGTGGGTTTTTGACAAGTGCTAGAATTATAAAATTGCCCTTCTGCCTAGTTGCAGGAACATATAAACATCCGCACATACTTCTGACTTCAAATTAAAACACAAAATATTGTATTCCTCATTACATTCCGCAGGCAAATTGAGGATACAGTCTCTACAAAAGGCTATATGCATTCCATGCTAACAATGTAGTCTATAATCTCTACATAATAAGTCTCAAACTCCTAGATGGGTTTCCCACTAGTATAGAGCAAACTTGAGTCTTCTCTGAACAACTACAAACATTCTAAATTGGCCTCGTAGCCTCCTCAGTTGTTACAATATTTATGCCATATCGAACTAGTCTCAAGTCGCATAAAATTCCATGGATGAATTCCTTGAACTTGTTTCGAGTGCGCATCGATGTTGTAGCAACATTTATTAAACTCGGGAATAGTTAATGCTTAAACTCTGAAGTAAATTATAGGTTAACTCTTCAATCGCAACGAATACACCTCAAATTTCTCTTCTGAGCCTAAATATGCTGCTTTAGCACTTCGCTTAAATATAAGCCATAAATAATGCGCCACTCTCTCTAATATGCCACAGTCAAGAAGCAATGTCATAAAATATGCATTGAACCTCTCATTTAGGCTAACCCTATCCTTGCCTCCTATTAACGTCAAGATAGCACTAGCCATCCGGCTTAGCATCGTATTTGAACTAGTTAGCCACAATAACGTTAAAAGCGCTAACTTTCCTGGCGCTAAACCCTAGCACCTGAGAGGTGCCAACTAACCTAAAATGGTCTTAGCTAGTACATTTTATCCTAATAAGGCCTTAGCCCACGTATGATCAGCTTGGCACCTAAAACCTAGCACCAAAATGGTAAACCTTATTTTAGCAATAAAAGTGTTAAACCTAGGCGCTAACGCCCTAGTTTGCGGCTAGCACTCTTGGTTCCTTGGCTAACTCCCTTGCACTTGTGGATAACGCCCTTGCTCTTGTGGCTAACACCCTTGATCTTGTGGCTAACGTTTTTGTTTTGGCTAACGTCCTTGCTCCTGTGGCTACGCCTTTGTTGTGGCTAGCGCCCTAGTTGTGGATAACACCCTTGTTGTGGCTAACGCCCTTGCTTGGATAGCGCCCTTGTTTTGGACAACATCCTTAACTTGTGGTTAACGCCCTTGCTTATGGCTAGCTCCTTTGCTCTTAGATGACGCTCTTGATGCTAAGATTCCCTTTGTGCTGACGCCCTTGTCCTAGCTCCAATGTATTCCTAGAAAAACCCGACGCGCCTCTAAGGCTAGTGCGTCCTTAGCTATATTTAGCGACTTAGCTACAAGTATATTTGTGCTAAAAACTCAGTGCTAACTACACAATTGAAGTGTTAACTACAAACCTCTTTGGTGTTAGCTTCCTAGCCCTAGTATAATTAATATTTAACAAAAGTTGTTCGTGTTGGTCTTACTCATAAGATGTTAGCACACTAGCCTTTTATGTTAAGAGAGTTAGCATCATCTTATCTGCGCTAAGTAGCTAGTGTTGGATTTGCTAGTTGCTTTCCTTAGATATATGCCTTTCTTCTCAATATAGGTCCTACATTGAGTCTTATATGAATTTTAGCAAGTCTTCTTGCTCGAGGACCCCTTTATAACATTTGGCCTCAAAAGCCTCCCAGGCTGACGATAAGTCGCTTCTAAGCTAATACTTAGATATTAAATATGCCATATTACTTTTAAACAAGTACATGACCACTAAAATTCCTAGACTTAACACCAATCAGTTTGCCTATCAATCAAGTGAGTCGCACAACTTACCTCACTAACTTAGCAGGTCATTTGACTTGACTTGACTTGACTTGACTTAATCAAAACCACAGTGGTTTATAACTCTATTATTTTCACGAGATATCAAATACAACATGGGGGGATTCTCATTGGGGTATTGGTATGGCAGTCTACGTCATTGTGGGTGGTGACAGAACCCCCACGAATAAGAAGGTAACAAGAAGTGGGCGGTTATAGAGCAGGTTAGAGGATGAGAAGTAGTGGTCAAACAGGTCTTCCCTACCTTTTGGGAACCACCCCACTACAATCTCCACAATCATCACTTCTCCACTTCTTCCTAACTTCCATGACTTATGAGAATCTATCCTTCTTCACATACTACTGATTCAACCTTCTTTGCTTCCCTCCCCTAAGACCTACCCAAATCATTTCCATCTTTGTAATCGAAGCAGGATGTGAACAGCCATTTCTTGGGTTAGGCTCGTCCTGTTCAAGCTTGATCTCTCGAACCTACTTGAAAATACCACTTTGTAGTACATTTGTTTTCACCCTAAAACAACTTTGAAGTTTATAAAGAACATAAAATGCGGGAACTTCTTTGGGTTCCTCTCGGTGAACCTGCACAATGCTAGAATCAAACATATCAAGTGGTGATACTTAGAAGAAAAATAATCCATTAAAACTTTAGAAGCACAAAACTTCAATCTTAAGTTAGGTATCTCTATAAAAATTAGATTAAAAACTCTTTAAGAAACTATTTCAATCAGAGGAGAATGATCACTATAAATAAAATTATTAAGAGGATTAGACAAACCTTCATATATCTCTTATATTGGATTATTTACCTCATGTGTATCATGGTCCTCTATCAAACTTTCTAATTATACTTTATTAGTCTCTGCTTCAATCGAAATCTTAACATCGTTATAATCCTTCTCAAGGTCAATTGGTTCTTCCACGAAGTCAACCAATTTGGTCTCGTTCTCAATCACCATATCTTCAACAATCTCATCATCAGAATTAGATTCCTCTCCCAAGAAGTCTAGTTCATTGGTGCAAATTCTAGAATCATCTGTATGAGTCTTTTCCGAAGAAATAATCGGATCCCCTACTTGCAAATAACTGGACTAAAAAAATTATAATCTGGATATTCTTTATAACGTTGATTAGCGTTTGAGTATGTTACCCCGTTTAGAACAACGGTTCTGTCATACCAAGGCTCCTCCTTTTGAATAAGACAATGATCATTATAATGATCTAGAGTTGGCATAACTTCATCATCGTTGTGGAATTTTCGAAGGTTGCTCATCTTCAATGTAATCTTTATCGTTCTTAGGAATTTCATAATTGATTTGGTTTTGAGGCCATACTTCTTCCTCATCCCTATTTTTACCGAGTTGGGCAATTGGTTCATATAATTTCTCCAAATTCCTTTGAATCTCTCGATGTGACTCTTCCCAGTCATATTGTTGTTTCACATCATCTAACTTTGGACCATGCTCACCGTGTTGTTGAATAAATTGCTCCATTAGCCTGTGGAGTTCGTCTAATTTGGCCCAAGTAGAATTTGTAGTACTATAAAAATTATTATAAACATAATTATCCCCCCATCCTTGTGATTTTTCACTTACATACCCATCATAAGGTTGTTGGCATGTATGAAAATAATCGTAAGGTTCCATCGGGTATTGGTCGTAACCAAAGGATTGGTTTTGATTATACCCATGGTATGGTTGGTAGTTGTCATAACTTTGAGATTGAAAACCATATTGATTACCACTATTATATGATTGATCTTATGCACCGTACATGTTATTTCCGTAAGAAAACATGACGACTCACAAGAAAAACAAAAAAAATCTACTAAAACCTAAAATAAAAATAAAACAAAACAAAACAAAGGTGATACTTACAACCTGTTTTCAGAATTTACCTCCCGCTTTTGACGAGCGGATAACCCCTTCAATTAGTTGTTAACACCACGAAAACCTAAAAATCTGAAAACACTAAAGAAAAACGTGAAAATATTCTAAATTACTAAAACAATCTAAAAAAAATAACAAATCAATTAACCACTGCTCCCCGGAAGCGGCACCAAAATTTGATGAGTGTCGTAAGTGCAAAAAATTACTCAAGATATTTCTCACTAATTAAATAGTAATATAGAGGTAGTAAGGATTGTTCCCACAGAGAGTTGTGTAATTGATAGGTTATTTGGATTAGCAAAACTAAAATAAAGTAAAAGAAAAAGGGCGGTTTTGAGATTTGATTAACTAAAAAGACAAAAATAATAATAATAATAATAATAATAATAATAATAATAATAATAATAACTCTCGCATAGTGGAGAAAACTCTTCAGTTAATGGAGTCCCTGAATCTTCTGCAGGATCCACAGAGTGAATTGCTTCTCCTCAGAAATTGTATCGGGGTGTCGCGCCTATACTTCACTATGAGGACCACCAGCCCCTCCGTCTTGCACCAGTCCTCTGAGCTGTATGACCAGCATTTATGTCAGTTCCTAAGACACTTGGTCACTAGTGATGGAGCTGGCTTCGGTCTTTACCAGATGCGCATAGCGTCGTTGCCCATGAAGGACGGGGGTTTGGGGGTTTACACTATGAAGGATTCTGGCCATTACTTTTATTTGGCCTCCTGTCTTCAGACAACCCAGGTACAGAATACCATTCTCCGGGAGGACAGCGACACTGCGCGCCATCTCAGATTCCAACAAGCCTTGCTTAGCTTCAGTCAGGCCTGTGGGCTCCCCCCTTCTTCTCTCAGTATCAAAGCAACTTCCCCCCGACCCATGCATTCTCTGGCAGTGTTGTACTTTGATATGGTGAAGAAGAGTATCCCTAGCAGTTTCAACTAGTCTGAACGCGATTGCATTCTGTGGCAATGTAATAGGCCGAGCCATGCTCAATACTACCTTAAAGCTATTCCAATCACTGGGCTTCACCAATCTATTGGGCCTCGCCAATTTAGGGTCATACTTTGTTATAGGTTGGGTATTGCTATGTTTGTTGAGGGTAGCTCATGTTCTTTCTGCGACAGAGATATGGATGCCTTTGGGGATCATGCCATACACTATGCCAGTGAAGTGGGTCTCAAATTTAGGCACGAACTTGTTAGAGACGTGGTTGCGGATATGTGTTTTAAAGCTGGTGTCTCATCTCGTAAGGAATTCAAGATGGGATTCTTAGCTGACAATGCAAACGCTCTTAGGACCGCGGACATACTTGTATACAACTGGGAGGAGGGTCGAGACGTTTGCTTCGACGTCACAGGGGTGTCCCCATTTGCAGGAGGCGAGATGGTTACGTTTACGCCTGGGATTGCCATTGCTAATGATGTTACGCGTAAATGCAATTAATATTTGGACAAATATAACAAGCATGGATACGGCTTGGAAGTTCTCGCCTTTACGACTCTGGGGAATTGGAAGATGACACGATTGGCTTCATGACGAGATTACAGAATTGCATGGCTAGCCACGACTATAACTACAAAGTTGGGGATTCCCTTTTCTTTAGATTAGGCATTTCCATTCCGAAAGGTGTAGGAGCTCAGCTTGTGGCGAGGCTTCCTACTACTAATGTGTAATCGGTTTTTCCTATCTAATAAAATTCTTCGTATAATAATAATAATAATAATAATAATAATAATAATAATAATAATAATAAACTCCACGAGTTCAGCAAGGAGTCTGTGCAGAATCGACTTTGGAGGTATGGATCAGCTAATGATTTCCCTTGTCTCCCCACCTGAAGACGTTGTCAACCTTGTGCAAACCAGTAGACTCTTAGTTTTAGCTTTAATTTCATTTTTTAGGTTTCGTTGGTTTTTTTTTCCAGTAGTTAAATCTTGCTCTCAATATTGCTCGCTTGGGTGTTATTCGTGCTTTTCGTTGTTGGGTTTTCATCAAGAAACTCATTCACCGTTTTTTCCAGCTCTTTTTCCACTCTTAGTTTGCTTGATTTATTGGTCCGTACGCCTTGTTCCTGCTTAGTTCTTTTAGTGTTTGTGTTTCTTTCAAAGACACACTCACACCCACACTCCATTTCATCTCATGTTGCTCGTGGTTTGGGTTTGAATTCCTTTTTTCTCCATCCATTCTAGGGACTGTAAGCCTGGGGCCTGTTGGCATTGTGTTGGCTGTGTTTCTTTCAGGGAGATACCCACATTTGACGTCAATTAATCCCTCCATTTGCTTGGTTCTTATCCTGATTTGAGGATTCCAGAATACCCATTTCAGGTTCTTGAATTTGGTGGCATGTTCTCGTCATTGCACTGTCCAGAATCACAAGTTGCTGTAGCGTGTTGTCTTCATTGCACCTGTTGCTAGAGAGGGTCATGTTTTCAGCCTGATACACATCACCATCCAAGTTCACGTCCTGTTTGCTGTGTGGTGTGGTTTAGCTTCAGTTTTATACCCGAGACATAGCACCATTCAGGTTCATTTTCTGTTTTCCGAGTGGTTTAGCGCCGGGTCTTGAATTTGGTGGCGTCATTGGCTGCTGTAGCGTGGTGTCTTCATTGCACCTGTTGCTGGAGAGGGTCCGGTTACACATCACTATTCAAGTTCACGTCCTGTTTGCTGTTATGGTTTGGTTTAGCTTCAGCTTTATGCCCGAGACACAAAATCATTTCCTGTTTTTCGGGTGGTTTAGCTTCAGAAATTTTTAGAGTTTGTCTGTTTTGTTGGGTCCAGCTGTGCAGTGTTGTACAAGTCCAGAGATAGTTTTTAGCCTTTTCTAGCTTGTGAGATTATCATGGTGACACTCCAGCAGTGTTGATCAACTTCAGTCAACTTCTGGTTTGGCTACATGTTTTTTTATGGGGCTGTTTGTTTGTGGATTTTGTTGTGGTTTGATGTAGCGTGTCTTCTATTTTAGGTTCATCCAGTATGCCTAGAACAAGGTCAGGCTCGGACTAGCTTTGTTCAACTGAGAATGTGGAGGGGGTCTTGAATGATGTTTTGTTTCAATGCCCTTATAAACACCTTGACGGTTGCAACAACGGGGTTGGAGGCAGAGGGCTTAGTCGTTCTGGTTTCTACATGCATTTGCAAGATAAACACCTCTACTCCATGGAGGCAGTGGATGTTTTTAGGGAGAGGGTCGCTATGCATTTGGATGTGTTTTGTGCCTGGGAAGCGGTTTTGTCGCAGATGCAAATGTGGCTTTGCTCGGAATGTATGCATATGTATTCCTGGAGACGGCCCTATAGGAAACACAAAGAGGGTATTATACCTAGCCCGTACAATTGGACATCAGTATCCTGTATGGTTTACGGTATCAACAAACCATTGCCTTCCAACTTTGTTCCTCCGGACGACATGGTGTTGTAACTTCAACAACCTTGGATATGGACCTGCTACACCTTGTATACCAACAGAAACTTTCTACGGTTGCTAGTGTTCCATCGCAGTGTAGGATTCAGTTCTATAGGGTTCTAAAAGCTTCATTGGACAGAGTTAGTGCCAACCCTTCGGACTTGTCTGTTTGGTTACAATTGTTGTTCCTGCCTGTGTGCACTTTAGGTCTATACACACCCAAGGGATCTGCGGAAGAGAGGTCAGGGACCAGGAAGAAAATGCAGATGGCTGGTATCAACTAAGCTTTTCTTCATTGGAGTGATGGCAGTGGGTGCTATGGCTTGGTGCAGTCCATTCTGGAGCAATCCAGACAACATCAAAGTGGGTCGAACAACACACAGAGGCTGGGTAGTTCCAATCTTGCAGCTTGTAGAAGAAAACTGATTCTAGGCCAATACACGGCTTCTATCAAAGTGTTAGCCTCCAAAGGCATAGCCCCATGCTCTCAGGATACTCTTGTAGAACTCAGCTAAAAACACCCTACTGCGGCGCTTCCCTGCATCCCTATAGACCCAATCATGGTTGAGCCTCTTTGTGTAGACAAATCGGCAGTTCTAAGTGCCATCAAGGGGTTTCCCAAAGGAACTTCGTGTGGTAGAGATGGCCTTCGCGCTCAGCATCTTCTGGATGCCCTAAGTGGACCTGTTGTCGCCGTGGCAGATGACCTCTTGTCTTCTATGACAGGTGTAGTCAACATGTGGTTAGCGGGTAGATACCCAACAGTGCTTGGTGCTTACATTGTGAGTGCCCCTCTTACTCCTTTGATCAAGCCTGGAGGTGGCATACGTCCCATCGCAGTGAGAACCATCTGGAAGAAGTTTTGCTCTAAATTAGCTGCGTCAGGGGTCGGCAAGGAAATGGCATCTTACCTAGGAGATCACCAATTTGGCATGGGATTCCAATGTGGTGGGGAAGGAATTTTGCATTCCGCAAACAGGATTTTGGAGATGCAAGGTAACGCCTCTACAAAATGCATGTTTTTAATAGACTTCAACAATGCTTTTAATTTGGTGGATGGAACCATAATCATCAATGAAGTCAGGTCCAGGTGCCCTGGTATTTCTAGATGGGTTGAATTTTGTTATGCAAATCCGGCAATGCTCTATTACAATGAAAAAGTGTTTTTGTCGGCTCAGGGCGTCCAACAGGGAGACCCTTTGGGGCCTTTATTGTTTGCTCTGACATTACACCCGCTCATTTTAGAAATTGCTTCTAAGTGCACCTTGGATATGCATGCTTGGTATTTGGACGATGGGACTATCGTAGGGGACACTCTAGAGGTGGCTCAAGCTTTACACATCACCCAATCTGAGGGGAGCAGTAGAGGCTTATCCCTCAATATTAACAAGATAGAGCTATTCTGGCCTAATTCTGACCCCAGAAGTTTGGAGAAGGGTGTGTTCCCCGCCACCATCAATAGACCAGCTAGAGGAGTGAAGCTCCTAGGTGGGTCTGTTAGTATGGATGTTAACTTCTGCAACGAGGTGGTCCAGCGTAGGGTTTAATGGAGTCCCTGAAGCTTCTGCAGGATCCACAAAGTGAATTGCTTCTTCTCAGAAATTATGCTGGGGTGTCGCACTTATACTTCACTTTGAGGACCACCAGCCCCTCTATCTTGCACCAGTCAGCTGAGTATTACGACCAGCATTTATACCAGTTTCGAATACATTTGGTTACTAGTGATGGTGCTGGGTTTGGTCCTTACCAAATGCGCATAGCGTTTTTGCCTATGAAGGATGGGGGGTTAGGGGTTTACACTATGAAGGATTCTAGATTTTACTGCTACCTCGCCTCATGTCTTCATACAACCCAAGTGAAAAACATTATTCTCCACGCGGACGGGGGCACTGCACTTCGTCACAGCTTCCAGCAAGCCTTGCTTAGCTTCAGTCAGGTCTGTGGGCTTCCTCCTTCTTCTCTCAGTATTAAAGCAATTGCCCCCTGACCCATGCATTCTCTGGCAGTATTGTACTTTGATATGGTCAAGAAGAGTATTCACAGCAGTTTCCACCAGACTGAACGTGATTGTATTTTATGGCAATGTAATCGGCTGAGCCATGCACAAGACTATCTTAAAGCTATCCCAATCACTGGGTTACACCAATCTATTGGGCCTCGCCAATTTAGAGCCATGCTTTGTTATAGGTTGGGTATTGCTATGTTTGTTGAGGGTAGCTCATGTTCTTTTTGCGGCAGAGATATGGATGCCTTTGGGGATCACGCCCTACACTGTGTCAGTGAAGTGGGTCTCAAATTTAGGCACGACCTAGTTAGAGACGTGGTGGCGGATATGTGTTTTGAGGACGGTGTCTCATCCCGTAAGGAAGTCAATCTGGGTTTCTTATCTGACAATGCAAGCGCCTTTGGGCCCGCGGATATACTGGTATACAATTGGGAGGAGGGTCGAGATGTTTTCTTTGACATCACAGGGGTGTCCCCTTTTGCAGGAGGCGAGAAGGTTGTGTTTACGCCTGGGATCGCCATCTCTAACGCTGTTACGCGCAAACGTAATAAATACTTGGGAGTTCTTGCCTTTACGACTCTGTGGGAGTTGGGAGATGACTCGATTAGCTTCATGACGAGACTGCAGAACTGCATGGCTAGCCACGACTATAACTACAAAGTTGGGGATTCCCTTTTCTTTAGATTAGGCATTTCCATTCAGAAAGGGGTAGGGGCTCAACATGTGGCTAGGCTCCCTACCAACGCTACGTAAAAAGAAAACTTTTCTCCCTTTAATGAAAATCTTATATTACAATAATAACTGGGAGGAGGGCCGAGATGTGTGTTTTGACGTCACAGGGGTGTGCCCTTTTGCTGGCAGCGAGCGAGTTGCTTTTACACCTGGGACGGCTATCTCTAATGTCGTTACCCGCAAGTGAAACAAATATTTGGTCAAATGAAGTGACCATGGATACGGCTTAGGTTTTTTCGCTTTTACTACCCTAGGTGAGATAGGAGAGGATACGGTGGACTTCACGACAAGACTGCAGAATTGCATGGCTAGTCACGATTACAACTACAAAATCGGAAATTTTCTTTTCTTTAGACTAGGCATTTCTATTCTTAAAGGTGTAGGTGCTCAGCTTGTGGCTAGGCTACCTACCAACTCAATGTAATTGTCTTTCTCCCATTAATGAAAGTTATTGTTATAATAATAATAATAATAATAATAATAATAATAATAATAATAATAATAAAGAGATGATTAGGGAGTCCTTCGCCGTTACCAAACGTTAACTCAAGTAGTATACTTATCTATCTTTCGTTAAAATCGAATATCACCAACCGTAGAATAACAGCTAGATCACTGCTATCCCCAAAACTCTGTTTATCACTGGATACGAAATTTCTCGACTACCATATTTTATTCGTCTGAACCACCAAGTAGTAGATTACTCAAGGTGTAACCCAATCTAATATTTTAGGCTTTGTGAATTTGGTTGATACCAGTTGTTAAAATCTTAGATCAAGGTACACTTGTATGTATTGTCTTCACTGGTAATTTCTCCACAGAATCCCTCTGCAAGGTCTAGAGATTTTTACTTATGTACGAGTCGATGGACGATTACTTATCTCATAACTCAATACTAGCGATAGAATAATCAAGAGATTAATTTATTATGCATCCCAAACAATGTAAGAATTACCCATAAACATTAGATATAGTAAAGACAATCGATTATGATTAAAACTCTGAATAAACTTGTATAACTAATAAAGCTTCACGTCTAGAACATTGAATTCATCCTTAATCATATTTAGCTACTCATATTACAAAGAAGAATGGTTTCCCCCTGAAGGGGTAAACCCTAGGTTTAGATGTAGAAGATGTGATATGAGAGGTAGAAGGTATAGATTTCTTCCAAAAAGATAAGAGATGTCGTGTTTGAACCTTGGATGTCTCTTTTATATCCTTGAATGCTTGGCCTTCAAGTATCCTCTTTCTAGGGTTTTGAATTCTTCCGGGAACGCGTTTCCTTGAGTTAGAAGTCAATTTCACGTCCAAAACAGTGTCAAGTTCGGCTACTATTTAGTGTGGACTTAGTGGCCGAATATTTCTCTGTAGACTCTTCGAAAACGTGATTTTTATGCTCAGGTTCGTCTACTATTTGATATGGACTTTTCCGGCCGAACCTGAAAACTTATTTTTGCTCCAGGCAGTGTCAGGTTCGGCTACTAATGGTATGATGTATTACTGGCCGAACTTCTCTATGTACACTCAAGTCTTACAAGCTTGTTTTGCCCATAACTTCTTCTTCTGATGTCGGAATGACCTCATTCTTTTTGAGTTGGCTTCGTCTTCTCGTTCTCTACAAGATGATATTAAGAAAACTTGTATTTGAGTAAGTAGAATTTGATTTTGGATCCTCCTTCACTTGTAATACTTTACTTCTTTGTTTATTTTAGCACTTTGTAGCTCATTTTTGGATGATTCACCTAATATATGACACATAAGATAGAAAAAAAGAGTAATAAAAAGTTATATGCAAGAATTATAACTAAAAAAAATATGAATTTGACACTCAAAACATATGAGTTATACACTTATCAGTGTCACAATTGCTCAATTAAACTAAATAAAAATTTTGATTATCTATTGTCAAGAGATGGAGTTTTGGATTTCTCAATTAAGATAAAATGAATGTAAATGATCATATACCATGAAGACGTAAGTAATTATACTACTCCACCCTCAACAGCACTACTACCATCAACGTCTTCTCTTGGTTCATTATTACCGAGAATTGTAATATAGTGATTACTTATTCAGTAAAGCATATCATGCACTTTTTTTTTTATTTCTTTAAGTATGCAAGTATGCAACTATGTGAGGATACATACTGAAAAACGATTGAACAACTAAACTTACAATGAGGTGTAGTTGTGCCTCAATTTGTACTTGCATGTATAATAAGTCTCACGCTAAAATAGTAAACTAATTTGTACTATAGAATATTTGCATATGATAGTATCGTCTATTTTATTTGTGTTCCAACGATAGCTAAAGGAATTACAAATTGAATGGCCAGACTTTTACCTTCGCCATATATTAGAACCATTCCTACTGCACCATCTTTTGAAACGCGCCACATTTTTTGCCAGATTTGATTCGAAGAACCTCCAACATGTCGGCATATAAGAACTAACCTTGTAGCCATTATGCCATTTAATAAACTCCCTGTGCCATTTGATGAACTCCCTAAACAGAAAATAATGTAGATAATTATAATTAGAAAAAAAATCCTCTTTATTAACAATATCAATATCCATTAATTATTACTGATTTGTTTTCCTTTAGCTAGATTGATAAGGAGTGATGAATCCGGCATTAGCTTCCGAAGCGCCTAAAAAAATTTGTTAAAATTTAAGAAATTATGATTAACTCTTGAGTATATATCAATAGAAATCTGAATTGCATGCTACCCATTTGCTTTCGATCCAAAATTGATATCGATTTTTGATACTCACTCTCCAAACTTCCCCGGTATTATGAAATTTCTCTATCTTTCTCTCATTTGCTTCAATCACGAAGTTTTTAATACAAATTTAAAACACCTGAGTCATCGATGTTAATTCTAAACAATGTCAAAACTCATTATTTATATGGAAAAAAAGTAATCCAAATAGAACCTTTCAATTCAAGTTAGTTAATTTGGATAATAGTTTAGTGAGTATATTATATGCTTACCGTTTCTGGCATTTATCACGTTTACATTGTTATGATATGGTAATGTCATATTAACCGTGATGATGCATTGAATATTTTTTCGTATGAATATGGTTAATATCTTCCATGAACGTCCATATCTTTTGTAATGATGATTCGATGTTATTAAACAGGTATGTACTAATGTTATCCAAATCCTTTAGTACATATTTTGAAACGCTATACATAATACTCCGCATAATTAGATAACAGATATGCTCTTTTTAAACACCTTGGTAGGTTACCAACTGTAGATGAAGAGAACATACTATAAGATATCATTTTGTTGTAAAATATTTCTTCTGAAATCTTTCAAAGGTTAAATCAATAAATTATAGTCATTTAGTAGACAAACAATTTTAACCCATATCTAACGATAAAACCATTAATGCCAAAAGAAAGAATTGTATCGGTGGAAGTTTATGAAAAAAAAATATATATTTACCTACAAATAGCTCATATACTATAATTTCAAAAAAAATTAGGAACCGTGTGATTTTTTGATGTGGACTAATCGGATGTTAATCATCTACTATTACTTATTCAGTAATGTGATTATGAATTCTGGAATCAGCATAAGAATTTCATAATAGACCGTAGTATCAACTAACGTTGCCTGAATGTTCTTTGAAGGTGTTGTCTCCCTCGAACCGAATACAGTAGTCTATGCCTTGCAGCTGCAGGAGTCTCTGACAACTACTTACATTCTTGAATACCAATCATCTTTGCGTGTGTGTGCACCACCATATATTTACCGGACTTCAACTATCTTATAGGTATTAAGACGCCAGAAGTACAAGTAATCTTGCAAGTGCATATACCGGAAGACTCTGACTAAAGATGAAGGAGCTTGGCGTATGGAAGCTCATTCCAGGGGTCCTGCAGTCCAGGCAAAGACCAATGTGTGCAATCAGCATAGTGTACTGGGTTTGCTAATTGCTCCAGCGTTAGTGGTTTCCACTGGTACTGACATACTAATTGCTCCAACGAAATCCAAGAATATATGATTATGCTGCGGGTTCCTCGTGTTTCCAACTGCACATCAGTGAATTGTGCTAAAGAACCCAGACAAACAGCCGAGATGGCCCACTGTAGTGACCACATAGCTCCTGTATAATGGAGATTTTACTTTAGTTAATATGTTATTTGTGCATGTTCATAAATGTACTTTCGTCTTTGTTTGGAAATGCTTTCTATTGCGCGTGATTTTACCAAATCCATATGTTATATTCATCAACTTACTCTACTTTAATTTGACCTTTTTCTGATTGCCTTTGCTACGTTTCTTCTTTCATCATATCAAATGCAGAAGAGGAGAAAGTTGAGGGGAAACCTGCATGAATGGTTGGAATTGGTAGTTGCTCCAGAAGAGCTGACAGTTTTCCTTGAAGGCAAGCAGTCGCAACCACAATCTCTACTCCCATAACAGGCGACTTCGGGATAAGTGAAACTGCGGTATCTTTCTTTCTCTCTTTCACTCTTAAATAATTTGTCGAAATCCCCAAGATATGATTTTAAACTACGGGCTTGAGTCTGTTCTTTCATGCCATCCTCATCTCGTACATTAGATCCCTTTACTTTTCTTAGTTCAGCCTATGATATTTCACTGTAAAAAGTGGAACCTTTTTGTTCTTCACTATTTGGGTTATGTTTATTTAGTTATACTTCACACGAAAGAGTTGAGATATGTTGTAGGCTAGTGCCATTTATTGAAATATGTCTTTACGAAACTGTTAATTTGTTATATACATTATTATTACATTCTTAACTCAATACAAAGTTTCTACTTCTTGATGAAATATGTCTGTAAAGTTCACACACTATGTTTCAAATCTTAAAACGGAAAACTGGATGATAATATGCCTATACTATTGTTGATGGAATATGGCTGGAGAATATCCTGGTATTATCTAAGAAAGACGTTAATCATAAAGCTAAAGTGATTCTAAACCTCTGGTCATAAATAAAAAAAAATTATACTACTTAAAATAGACTAAAATAAAAAAGTGATAGTAATTTTTTTTCTAAAACAGAGAAAGTATGTTTTATCACTTGCCCGTTACTAATTCCAAACGTTTTCACCATTGATAAACAAAAATACGTCACAAACTAAGTGGGATATGTTTTATGAATAAATAACAAAGTCAGATATGTGCTAAATTAGACATGGTGTAACTAAGTTAGCACCATTCCATATCTTTTTTAGATGGACGTATGCGCATTGCGCATCTTTCCGATACTCTGACAATTGGGTGATGTTTAGAAATGTAATGGGTACCTTACTTTTGCTAAAAACATCTTCAATTACTCTCATTATTATGAGATCCAAATCCCCAGTAGGATGGATCTTCAATTACTCCCGAAGAATAAATGCTTGATATTTATAGAGGAAGGTATAGATATCACCATCGTCATTGATGGTAAGGTTGCAGGAATCATTCATGGGTGTTGAAGAAAACTTGGCACCACTGAAAATGATGATGCATTATCAGTTAAACTATTAAGTATGCCCACCTTAAAATGTGCTAGCAAGCTAGTTTTTCAGTCAAATTACGTGCACAATTGATGTGCTTTGGTGTCATTGGTTTTCATATCTCAGGTATTTATTACTAAGTCCCAGAATTAGTTTCATGGAATTGGGAGGTTAAGTTTTTGCAAGGGCTAGTTAGGATCGGTCAACCATGAGTTTTCTCCTCATGATCGCAAGGGATGAGTCCAGAAACTAAGGCTGGCTGAAAACATGAATAAGGTGGTTAGGGATTCCAATCCTTGCATTACAACCTGTTTCATTTGTATTTAAAAACTCCATGAATTTACTCTCCCACTTTGTGTAACCTCCTTGGCCTCACCATGATTAACATGCCCTTAACTCCGTCAGTTATAAGGGGAAGACTGCATTACCGTGGTTTACAAATCCAAGCTTGTCAAATTAGTATATTAGCTGGGAAGCATGGAAAAAGAAACCTTACATGAAGATTTTGATACACTTTGAAGTGGACACTTACATGTTAAACACAAAAAAAAAACATAACTAAAATTCAAACAGAATATGACCAATCTAATATTGCACACCAACAACATCTCTTCGTCTCTCTTTTTCTCTGAATGGAAAACAGTTTTCACATAATAATCACAATTGTATCCATCATCTTCATCTTCACGCTCTGTTACGACCTTCTCAATAAAGTTTCTGTGGACTTGATCGAGGACTGCATCTCTATATGATTCATTTGAACTCTTGCCATCATTAAGTACAAGATCGGATTGGCAGAGGACTAATGCAACGGCTGAAATATCAGGGCCAAGAATAAAGTAGAAAAATAAGAGTACCGAATTACAAAAACTTCAGCTCTGAAAAATGGAGATAGGGTGTCTTTCATTATAGTGGAGATAGGGTCAGGATCCTCTAGGTCTGAACATTAATCATTTCTAAAACATAGTTGTTCAAGAAAATCTATACAAATATCCATCATGTTGACAACAGAGGAGGATCACTGATCATTCCATTTTTAAAATGCATGATTCAGTTTATTGGTAATTTTTCTAGACCTAAGAAAAAAAAACATCACAAAGATACATAAAACAGCAAAAGTAGGAAATGCTTGTCATGATAGTCCATATCCACATTCAACAGGTCTTCAAAAGACGCAACAACCTTGCACTTCCCTTCTCTTCCTGGTGGCACAGCAACATGGGGTTAGTTTAGAGCCTATTAATACATGTGTAATATGTTAAAAAAAGATAGGTTCAGACAGGTTGGTTTGTGTAAGCTATTGAAGGACAACTATTACGAAAGGCAGGTTAAAACAGATTGGATTGTTTAGGCTGTTAAAGGACTAAAATTACGAAAGGTGGAAACAATCATTGTGTAGCATGACCATGTCATGGGATGTGGCGTGGACAATACGCTGGACTTCACTGTCCGTAATGGAATAGAACAGAGGTTCACCATTCATGGCAAAAGCTGGTAAGTAGTATATGTTTAGTTCAATCTCTTTCTTATTTGTACTTTGTTTTTTTTAAGTAGCTATTCATCTGGTTCTTTCAACTCTAATAGCCAACTCTAAGCACCAAATTTTATTACTGAATCATGATAGTACAATATATTTATGGCACACCGAAAACCCATACCCTAACCATTAAACACCAGGCCGTGCAGAACACAGGACACACATAACTTGAAACAGGGTTTCATGAATCTTCTACAACAAATGTACTGTATGATTCAACAATTGATCCTTAATTTTATTATATCGATGTGGTAAGTTCAAATATTAACATGTACGCAAATCTTTGGTGGACAGAATCATGACAGACAGCTGTAGAAGTTCGGGACAGGCATTGAATTACCGATTTCTATACAAATTGATTACATTCTGAAAGAAATTTCTATACAAATTGATAAAATTACCGATTACTGCAGAAACTCCATTACCATGTGTATTTGATTCCACTCTTCGTCAACTAAGTCCTTTCAGTTCCTATCAAAAACATAAGACAATTAATAAATCAATTTATTTCTCTAACCATTTCCTTTGTTTCTTCATCAAATTTCGATTTGAAATTGAAATTTACAAACCTGATTAATTGTCTCGCCAAAATATATGAAACCCAAAGAAGAAAAAATTTAGCAGCAATCAGAATGATTTATTACATTTTCAGTATATGTTGAAAAAAACGATAAAAGAACTACAATAGATTATATAAATTAAACTTGATATGTACCCATTCTCATTTTGTTATTGTTATCGATCTGATCAACAACCGCCAAACAGAACTTCACAAATGACCAATCCACAATGTCAACAGCTTCTAGGTAGACCGACCGATGATCATTCACATTATGGTTGGGGTTTCACTTAGGATAAACCACTAATTTTCCAGTAAAAATAAATAAATAAGTTAAGCCAGAAAATATAAAAATAGTCAATCGAGTGTAAATACCATTATTCCAACCCCTAAATGTCGTCAACATTTATAACATTCTCTATTGTGTCGATGCAGTATCCCACAGACTTCCGAGAAGACACAGCTTCTGCAAGTTTCAATCTAACTCTTTCATGTCGACGCTAAAGTAGAATTGTGTTAAGTAAAGCCCACCACACCTGTGAATCTGCTTTCTTCTGTGCAAACCCCAGGCTTTTAAGCAAGTTATCCAACTGTTACATTAACAAAAAGAAAATAGAAATCAAACACCCTCATACTGCTTGTAGGCAAACTGAGCAACAAAGCTCCTATTTTGATTTGTAAAAGCAATATAAGAGAGTGACTCCAGATCATTATCATTAACAATTGAAAGTTTGAGAATCCTCCACTTGCCAAACCAACAGAGAGATCTGTAATGAAGTTATCCTCGGTCTTACCACTTCGGTGGCTAACCACTACACTCCATCCTATATTTAGAGTCAAGTGCTGCTTCAATAGATTCTATAACCGTGCCTTTCTCATCCTATCCTGCAATAAGTAAGCATCGAATAACATAAAATAGGATCCAAAACACATACTCACACCTTCTACTGGATTAAAGACTTGATTAAACTTGACCCAACAAATCCACCCATGATGGTTTTATATATCATTAAAAAAACAAAAAGAAAATGAAGGTTTGAAAAGTAAAAAACAACTCCTAAAATAGAACATTTTGAAGCATCCGCAAGGATATAAATCACACATTTCACATGGAACACGAATTCGGTAAAACAAGAGATGGTCAACAATACAGCTTCAAAATTCCTTGGACGATGCTTCTACTTGCTCTTTGCTTAGTACCTATGATCCATTAACAAATGTGCTTAGCATTTTGACCCTAATGTGCTTGTTATATTTAAACCAACAAAGTTTTGAGAACGCAGCCCTTAATATCTATTACTCTGTTAAATTATTACTCCATTAAATATATTGTAACACCAGTACGGCTAATCTGGAGAAAACTTCCCATGCTCATTAATACAAAACCAAAAGGCATCTAACTAAACACACCCAGTTGAGCAATTTCACATGCATGAGTTAGTGACGAATAAAAACTTTCAAGAGAGAAATGGAGAGCAATTTTTCAAGAAGTCAACTCGCAATAGATGCAAAAGGAGAGCAATTTTTCAAGAAGTCAACTCGCAATAGATGCAAAAGGAGAGCAATTTTTCAAGAAGTCAACTCGCAATAGATGCAAAAGCTTCCTTGTTACCTCCATATAGCATAATTGCAACTAACACTCCCAGTAGCGTGGACTGACCCCAATATGTTACCACCTTTACACTTTCCTGATTCAAGAGCGAATTTGATAAACCATTTCAAATCAAAACATTTAAATTATGCTCAGTGGGTGCAAACATATATTGCGGCGTTCATTCACATGACAGTTAACAAATTGTTTGCAAATAAATGAAATTATATACTATGAGGAGACCTCGCAAAGGTAATTGTAAGAATTGTAGAAGAAGAATTTTTTAAAATGAAGATGTTTATTATTGTTCTTGATTATGTTAACAATGGCTTTATTGTTGCTTATAAAGCAAACAGGACTAGCTAACATGAACTCAGGACTAGCTAACATGAAGCAAAACTAGTATCCTACACTCTCTATATCAAGCATGCTAGACACACATGTGATTACACATAATACTCACATGTGTGTAGACTTATTACTCTAACATCCCCCCTCAAGCGTTGTATCTGTCAGATGCATAAGCTTGCCTGTAAGTAAGGCAAAAATGGATGTGCACAAGCCCTTTGTGAATAAGTCTGCCAGCTGCATTGAAGATGGAACAAAATGAATCTTCAGAAAATTTTGTGCCACTAATTCTCTAATGAAATGGTAATCCACTTCAATATGCTTTGTTCTTGCATGGAATTTTGGGTTTGAAGCCAGGCTTGATGCACTCTGATTGTCACAATATAATGTGACTGGAGATGTAACAGGAAAGTTAATCTCTCTAAGTAGATAAGTAATCCATAACAATTCTGAAGCAGTGATTGCAAGAGACTTATATTCTGCTTCAGCTGAGCTTCTAGAGATGGTTGGCTGCTTCTTTGAGGACCAGGATACCAGTGAAGTTCCAAGAAAAAACTGCATATCCACTAGTTGATCTTCTGGTATCTGGACACCCTGCCCAGTCAGAATCTGAATAAGCAGTAATACTCCCTATATCACCAGCAGACAGAGTAATACCAGACCCAATCGAACCTTTAAGATATCTCATTATTCTTTTAACCAACAAGAAATCCAAATCAGAAGGTGATTGCATAAATTGAGACACATAGTTTACAGCATATGTGATGTCTGGCCTTGTCATTGTCAGATACTGTAATCCACCCACAAGACTTCTGTAGTAAATTGGAGAAACCAGTGTGTACCACAATAAGCAGATAATCTTGGGCTTGATGCAACTGGAGTAGAACTAGACTTGCAATCACTGCTTCTGGAGGAGTTAGACTGACTAAATCTTCTACTTGTTGTAGGTGGAGTATATCTCCAAGTACATCTACTTGCATAATGGCCAAATTTTCTACATATTTGGCATTCAACATCTGAAAGATTTGTATATGGTCTATTTGTAGAATTAGAGAATCTTGGTTCAGAATTTCTTGATGAGTTTTGGACAAATCTACTGGATTGTTGTGTTTTCTTTGAATAAAAGGTTGTGTTAGTGAAATCTTGTTGAATCTCCAAATCTTGCTCTTGTGCTTTAAGCCATTGTTCATGATGGATTAACCTTGATGTTAACTCAACAAAGGTGTACTGATTTTCTCTATTGTGAGAAGAAACTACAAATTGGTTGAATTCATGTTTAACCCATTCATAGTGTACATGACAATGTCCTCATCTGACATTTTCTCATTTATTGCTGCAAGATTATCAGTTATTGTTTTAATTTGAGACAAGTATTCAAGAATTGTGAAATTACCTTGTTTAGCTGACTGAATTTGTCCTCTAAGCATAGATTTTCTTGCAAAGAATTGTAGATTAAATTCTGTTTTGAGATAATCCAAATATTCCTTTGAAGTTGACAATCCAAGAACTCTAGCAGAAATTGTTTGTGTGAATGTTGCATTTAGGCATGACATTACAAATCTATCCATAGCAGTCCAGAAAAGATACTCATTATTTGTTGTTGAAGCTTCATTTACCATAATCACTTGAGGAGGAGCAGGATAAGATCCATCCACAAATCTTAACAAATTTGTACTCATTAGAATGGATTCAAACTGATGTTTCCAAAGAAGATAGTTGTTTGAATCAAGTTTTAAAGAAACAAAGTTACAGATGTTTTGAAAAGGTAGCTGAATTTGATGTTGTTGATAAGAATTTGTTGTGTTTGTTGTTGATTGTGAGTTTGCTGATGTTTCAGTGGTGATGTTCTCCATTGTTGATGTTTGAGTTTTGTTTTAAAAGAAAAAATCAGGATCAACTCGTTAGAGAAAGAAGCTCTGATACCATGTAAGAATTATAGAAGAAGAATTTGTTAAAATGAAGATGTTTATTATTGTTCTTGATTATGTTAACAATCGCTTTATTGTTGCTTATAAAGCAAACAGCTAACATGAACTCAGGACTAGCTAACATGAACCAAAACTAGTATCCTACACTCTTTATATCAAGCATGCTAGACACACATGACATAACAGTTACATGTGTTTAGACTTATTACTCTAACAGTAATCTTAAAGTACGAAGATGCACAGTCACCAAGATGTCGTTGGCAATGTATGCAATTCCTCTCAATTGCAAAAAAGTGAAACTATATACGCCAAAATCTTTTGGCAGCAGAATAGGTACATTCCTTCTATGCGCAATTTGGATTAGTTTTAAGGAAGATCCAAGAAAAGTACCGAAACAACACACAGTTCATTCTTAAAACCACAAATGCATGTCCATTCTAATTCTCAAGTCATAAACCGTAAAAATTTGATAAATGAGAATTTCCTTTGACCGCAACCATATGCATCCATTCTACCCAACCTATCACTCCATGTCTAACACCAAAGTGAAATTTACAGGCAACAATACCCCACAAGCAGAATCAGCAAATTGAAGCTGCATTTAACAATGAAGCTGACTTTGTAGTGACAACCATTTTGTATGAAATCAAAAGTTATAGAATTGGGATGTTCAACATCATACCTAAAGTAATCAAAAAATAGATAACCATTGTTGCCACCTTTATTAGAGGAAGTAAATCCTAACATACAAAATCAAAAAAAAAAAAAAAAAAAAAAAGTGGTTTCAGTTAAAAATAAAAAGACTAATTAAAAAAAAGTTATGATAAAAAAAAATAAGAACAGTACAGTACTATTGATAGAAGTACATACCACGGCCACCGCCTTTGTTGCATCCTTGCCATGTTTTCCTTCCGAAGTCATATTCCTCCTCTTTTCCGTGACTTCCTTTCGCAGATATTGAATGCATATAAGCTTGGTGAAAAAAATCAAGTATTGTACACGGGTGTGTGTCCAAATCTCTAAAATATCGACAATTCAAGAGGAAATAATATATATCAACCTACTCACTAAATAAGTCGATGTTACAACTGGAAGTCTTACTTTAAGAAATGAGCCTGACGAGCGATGCTAAATGAACAATTAAACAAAAAAAAAGGTTAAGAATTTGGTCAACAAAGTCACTGCAAGTAATGAAAAATCTCCAATGATAAGATGGAAAAAACGACATGTCAAAATTTAAACGTAGACAATTCATTTTATGGCCAAATAATAGTGAGGT
>JAJJMC010016440.1:5385353-5426218 GCA_023531435.1 Papaver californicum
AAGTAAGAGAAAGTATAATGTGGACTAATGAAATATGAATGTAGAACTGTACGTAGTTACTACTTTTGGGCTAAACAAAGTCATAAGGATATGAATATCAAATTAGCAAAATAAGAAATAAGCACTGCATAATTGTGCCGCAAACCCATATACACCATTAAGTATTTCACCAAGAAAGTCTGTTCTGTTTTATATGTCACTTTTGGAGAGAGAGACTAATTAAGTGGTTAGGAAAAAACAACAAATCATTATTGTTACCTTGAGTAAATAGATTTTCCCCTCCCTGTCATCCATAACTTGTCCATGAAAGCAGCATCACAGCGGGATCATTTTGGTGGCCATCTCTTTGTCCATCCACATGGTCAGTTTGTTACTCATTAGTTTTCCGGAGCAATACCTTAGCCGTCAAAGAGTTTCCGTTCAGAGTTTTTGCGGCTGTGTTTGTAGACCATTTGGCTTGAGCCATCATATAAAGTTGCCCATGTTCTCTTCCAATTCCTTCAGCTTATCCTTGATCAAGTTTACATTTAACATGAGACCTTTACAGATGAAGCTCACTACACCAAATTCAGTCAGCAACAAATTTCGCAAGAGAAAAAGCTGTTGCGAAATTATGATTTAGCAGAGTATCAAGCCGTTGCGAAAATTTTCATTTGTAGCTAATTTATAGTCAACTCTTCGTTGACCATTAGCAACATGCGTCGTTGCTAAATTTTCGCAACTGCAAAAAATATGGTCAAGTCTTTGTTGACCTAGTAAAAATTGATTTCCCCCCAATAATCCCTTGCAATTACCCAGTTCCCTGCAATCACCCTGATTCATCCAATTCAAATGATTCATTCTAATAACCCTCATATTCAACATGCAATCATAATTGAAATACAAAACACATCACAAAAATTATGACATAACAAGAATTGTCATTTGAATATATTTTATTAACTTAAGAATCTTACAAATGTTTTAAAGGAAAACAATGTTCAATGTATATATATATATATAGTGCACCTCATAATACAATGTTCATTGGTGCTGTCTTTGTCGTTCCTTTCCCGTCTCCGACCTGAAATAAAACAGTCAAAATGATTAAACTTATGAGAAATGAGAAGTACGAAATAAGATAGGTGAGAACTAAGAAATGAGATTAAGGGATATTTACCCAAAGAGATGCCCAGCCAAGTCGTACCAATGAGAAATGAGAGTAAGGAATAAGATTGGTGAAGCCACGGCCTACATAACAAATCATAGAAAACACCACCACCACCACCATCACCTTCCACTAATCAGCACCACCACACCTCAAGCAAATACTTACTCTCATTGGATGCCAATCGAATACAAAACCTCGTGTGTTTCATTCCTGCAGGCAATATTAGTAAGATATATGAGTAGGTTGGCAAAGTCACTGAGTGGCAAACTCTTTTAGTATACAACATAATCTACCATCAAAGAAAATAAGTAAGAAATATGATCACGAAAGTCGTGAGAATCAATATGTAACATCTTCCACGAACACATGCACGGGAAGGGAGAGCAGTCCCAGACAAAGTTGCTATTCTGGAGTCAATATTTATTTTCTGTTAATCATTTTGTTTCCACATTATCTCCTAGGATTGAACTCAAGTTAAAGGTTTAAGCTCAAGGTAAGAAATGTAACAAGTGCAGTTGGATTGCACCACTAATATAAGCTCATTCAATTCTACAGATTCTCTTATACTTCACTGATATAACTACTGCTTCTTCTAAGAAACTAAAACACTCCCTAGAGTTTCAGGTACCTAGGGAGCATTTTGCAGACAATAAAAGAAAATTATGCTGTGGACCAAAAATTAAGAAAGGTTACATATCTAAATGCCCAACCAGTAAGATGTTCTACATTTAAAGTTGTATACAAAACAAAAATAACCACACAGTCCATGAAAACTGAACCTCAAAGAGTGATATAGGCCACAGTATAGATTGTCATTTTAATGTCATTAACAGGTAAAAAAGCAGAACATTAATCATGATAGGCGATGAAACTTACAGAAAGCAATAGCTCATATAATAATCTAAGAAGTTAATTGCAGGAAAATTTGGAAAAACAAAATTGGCATAAAATGTGATTAGGTTAGTGCTCCTTCAGACTAGCAATCTAATCCATGTCATAACAATCAAGTCAAGTTATCAACTCGAAACATTCCCGGCCCCAGAAGTACAAGAGAAGTTTCAACCAAGAGCAAAAATCTTGATCCGTCATGTGCTCCGTATAAAATAAGCAGCACAAAGTTAACAGACAATAACCATGGAAAATATTCATAACTTAAAAGAATACACAGGTTTGGTAAGTAAACCTGTATAACACAATCATACCTTTCTACCAGCGTCATAGTAGTCACCTCATCCAGTTCATAAAGCAGCCTTAATGACAGCTTTCCAGAGTTGAGGTCTTCATGAATCTAATAACAAAATCATAATAAACAAGTCAAAAATAAAAAAAGATAAAACATCTAAGCTCTATGGTTCTTATTTTCTTTTCACTTTTATATTTAAAGTCATGGATCCAAGTCCAATCCCATGACCAGAAAGTAGTAACCTTTTCTTTGACTTTGGAAGTTTGAGTCGGGGAGAGATACTTTGCACAGTTGATTTGCATTCTGCAAGCTTAAATATAAACATAAGAACTGTATAAAAGGAGAAACTCCTTCACCTATTAAAGGACACACAAGAAGAACAATTCCTGCTTTTGCTAGTGCCAGGATCTGGTAACACATGGACTTTCCACCTCCGGTGGCATGAGACAAAATCAATCTCTTCCTACAATAAAATGATACTGGAATTAATACCCAATATAATTGCATATTTAGAAGAAAATACAAGCATAACATAAATAAGTTCAAGGATGAAATGGAACGTGTAGGGAACACTCAAGAACCTTGTCAATGACACCAGTGTACCAGACAGTGTTGCACGTTAATCAATGAGCAGACTGGGTATCTTTACTGATTGCATGTCTATAGATAACACAAAAGATGATGGCTGACATTAAGGCTTTAACTTTCCACCAAACCCTCAACATATGAGACTCCAATGACACATTAAATTTAGGATAATAATTAGCAAGTTTATTCTGCGGACATGTCAAATTCCAAATTTCAAGATTTTATCTCTAGTGAAGCTGCATTCTAAAATTTCTTGTATACTTGCATCTTAGCTATTACTTGTCTTTCTAATATCATTTTGTGGCAGTAGACATAAGGAGTGTCTCTTACACATGTCACCGCCAACGGCTCCATTTACTTTTCCAGACAAAAGACAAGATGAGCCTACCCAAATATTAATCCATCGGCAAATATAAAAACCCCAATCAAAAATATTAACAATCAAATGTATAATAAAATACAGAAACTCCAGCAAAGGTTACTGAAAATGAGAGCTTACCTTGACATACATTGAAATAAAGAAATAACCATCGTACTATCCTTCACCAACACATCTGCATTTCCTACAACTGCCCCGGCAACAACACTTGCACGGCAGTAGAAAGAAAGGTCCACCCAATGTGAATCAGAATTTGGAAAAACAAATTAAAATCATTAGAAATCATAAACCCAATCTAACATTTACTTTGACAAACCATAAACCCTAGAAACCAGTGAAATAAATATTTTTAAAAATCTATCAAAACCCTAGATCCGTAGTCATAAATAAACTTAAAAATCATGAATCAAATCAAACAACCTTAAATGAACCATACAAAAGCGACTTTCACCCATCAATCACAAAAACAGCACACAAATCAGATAAATCTGGAGAGAAAAAATCAAAAACAATATCTGATTATTACCTCCTCTGTTCGAAGATTTTGAGTATTCAATAGAGAGAGAGAGAGAGAAATCGTGAGGGTTGAGTAGTGATTCTCCAAAGAGAAGATGATGGTCCTGATGATGGTGGTACTGATTCTCCAGAGAGAAGATGATGGTGCTCTGAAGAAAAGCAGAAGAAAGTGAGATGCGGAGATGAAGGGGGAGGTGTTTCCATCTAGGGTTTTAAGTAACCATAAGGTCACATACGGGACTCACACATTTTTGGAGGTGGAATAATCTTTAAGTTTCAAAACGATATCAATTGACTGGGCGGAAAGATATCATAAAGTGTTGCCACCCACACATATGAGTCACACATGTAAACTTCCCGTCGTTGTTAATAGCAACAGAAGTTAGGCAGTTGCGAATTTAGCAACATCTCTAAATCTGTTGCTAATTGAGTTGTTGAATTACAAATTTGGTGTAGTGAAGGCAAAACTGAATGAAGGAGAAGAGAACATATGGGTGTGTTTTTGTAGCACAAACCAGAAACCATGCAATGGCATTTGATAAAAAGGAAAAGATCCCAGCAGCAATTATAAGTTAAAAGTATTTGCATGGTCGAAAGCCCATCATCATAGTCTCTCCAACTCATTTGTCTATGCCTGCAGTTCCAATGAAAACAAATATACACACGACCATTCAAGGGTAGTAACAAAACTCAGAGTTCTAATATCACCACCTTCGACTTCATTAAAAGTCTTGCCATGATTTTCAGATTCTGTACACCAACCAACAACTATTGATTCGTACACCGATCAATAACAAAAAAGTGAAATATGAGGGTTACAATCAATGAAAACCCCTAGATAACAAAAACATTAAGATCAATTTCTTCACCTCTAATATCAGTATTCATGAGAGCTCCCATTGCCACAACCATTATTACCAACTGATTGTACCTGCAAAACAAATAACAAAAATAGATTAGACATCAAAAACCATGAATTTCAAGCAACAAAAGAAAAACAAACAACCCTGGAAGCAAAAAGCAAAGCGTATACAATGAAATCTGGCTCTTGCTCGAGTGTCTTATATAGGGAGTCACCAAACTCAAAAAATCTATAAAACAATTATTTGGTTTTGGAAATTGTATCAAGCGATATCTTAGAATTTATTATAATTTAGGTTAACCACTATTTTGATTACAAAAGACAATTAAAAAAAAAGAAAGGAACATAAATTCACCATGTACGTGATTACGGAAGAACCTATGTTAAGTAACAAATGTAGGACTTCCAAAGTTAACTAAATACTTAACGTAAAAACATAATTTCTTCGACAAAAGAACATATTTTCTAGATATTATTCCAAAAGATATTCGTTTAGATATGAATATAAACTCTTGCGGAAGTTAAATATTAGATATGGATACTTAATATACATAATTGGAATTTTATCATATTTTTGTAATAGGGTTATCTTTTCCTATTTTACCATTTGTTTGTTGCATAAGAATAGAAAAGATTTATTTTTTAATTTTATTCATTATATATACGGTTCAAAACAGAAAATATAGGTAAACTTCTTTTTTTTTTGTATATAAAATAAATACTCAGTCGTCCAAAACCACATCTCTACAATCCAACGGTCATACATAATAAATAATGAGGGTCGCTCATCTGGTAAGCAACAACCACCTACCCAATCAATACCGCATATATGTTGTCCCATCAACGCATCATATTTCACCGAATTTTATCCAACAAATACAAATAACTTTGCTCTAAGCCAATGAGAAGGCGTGGTTACGCTCACCAGCCAATGGGGAGAAGGGTAAGCTCTACCAGTACTAGTTTTATTCTGGAGTGAGGGATGGTATTGAATATTTAGGTTGTTGATCTCAAATAAACTCGACGTCCATATTTTAAAAAAAATGTGTAAATGTGGTGTAAGAATAATAAACCAAATATCAACCAATCAGGACAAAGGGTTTCGTCGACCCACCAACACATAAGAGGGTGATCGCTACAATTTAATATGGAGCCTAGGATAAAGCAGATTAAATAAAATTTCAACGGCCAGGAAATGTAAGGGGGCTAACTTGTTTTTCAGCCAACTAGAAGTCGGGGTTTCGTTGACTACTCAATGGGAAGAGGTTAGCGCAACTCTCAACATGGAATGAGAAATAAATTAAAGTGTTTAGGATATTGAAATCATGCTTACAATACCTTATTAGCTATAATTAAGTTTTATGTGAACATGGTAAATACTTAGTGCTGATAAACAGTTATATACATGTTTTAAGATTAAATATTCTACATCTGAAAACACCTTGTATGAAGATAGGAAATATAAATACATACCTTAGATTATAGCAAAACATTAGAAAGAAAACTTATAAATTTTAGTTGTATTTTATATTAGCAGACACTTCCAGTTCTATCTTCTCTTATTTTATAATGATGGAAAATTTCTTTTTAAACAAGAGTTAGAATGGATTCCACCACATGCTAGGTAAGACATGTATCATTTAGCCTTCCACCAAAGTTGAAAAACAGCCCCACTTAACATTATAATGATTATATGCCGTTCCAAGTAATTTAAGAGATATTTATCCTTATGCACCCTTAAATATATATAAATAATATGAACACACCTTAACCTCACTGATTAATATTAGTACTAATTCAGTTTAAATAAACACAAATCATATTTTGTTGCTAAACCAACATAAACACTAACTTCTAAATAAGGCAGTACGCCTGTCATTAAAACGGTTTCCTCGGCAGTGGCGGGTATTGGTTCGCGACTTATTTTCAACGAATTGATTAGTACAGTATTATTTTTTTATTAGAAAGGAAAATGTATTAGATGAACAGAACGTACAGAATACTACAACTACAAAGCTCACATAAAAAAAAAAACAAAGATTACATAAACAAAATGTCCCAAAGAATTGTCCGAGAGAAATTGATACGCATTTTTAGGCCTGCAACGTGTTCCCTAGGAGGTGAAACTAGTACAGAATAGTTAAGAGTTACAAGCTGTGCTTCAAAAAGTAGTACACAAAATTCGATTTTGAAATTAATCCTCTCTTTTGTCAGTCTAGACAGACCCTATATACAGTAATGATTAGCTTTTTGATGACGATCGCATGTATTTTTTTTTGCCTCCTTCTCAAGTATGTACGACTGATCTGTATGCATGTCTTTGGTGACTTCAGTCCCTTTATTGCACCCATTCATCAGACATGGGATAAATCTATCTGGGCCACACCTCTTCTAGGACTCAGGACTCTCTTATTTGTCCGAAGGGCAGCCCCTCTAAGCTCCCACGACTAACTTTCCCTGATCTTGCTCCAACATCTTTCTCTTTATGCCAGCAATACTTGTTAGCACGCCTCCCTTTTTACCTCTTGTCCTTCCTCCGCGTCACCAACTTCCCGCGCCCAGAAACTTGGTCACGCGTAGAGACGGATCCAAGACTTATACGCTATGGGGTTTATATAATTTTTCTGACATTCAAAAAAATAAATAAATTTTGATATATTCAAACTATATTTTAAAATAATATAGAAGCTCGCATTATATAAAAGCTTACAATTTTCACGATAACACTTATTAATTTTATTTTAAGTACATCAATCTTGGCTATGAAATGGTACGATAACACTTATTAATTTTATTTTAAGTACATCAATCTCGGCTATGAAATGGTACACATTGATGCTAAGAGCCGACAACAACAAATGACATACCCGAATAGCTTGAAGATTTTGTATTTCATCCCTAATGATTGCATTTATAAATCATCATGAACTAACAAGTCAGATACATACAAGCAACCATTTATGCAACAAATTCAACAAACTACAAGTAAACTATTAAACGAAGGAACAAATTGACATACTATTAAGAAAAAAGATAATTTTATATAGTTGTTCATCCTATGACGTAAACAATATATTCTATTATTTTTTTGAAGCATATATATATATATATATATATTCTAATTATATCAATAGTATTGATAGGTTATTCAAAAAAAACATAACTTGCTTACAAAATATAAAATCAGATCATTACCAATTTATAACCGTCCCTTACAAGGCCTCATATTCTAAAAACGGTTCATAATAGTATTATGAACAATGAAATCTATAATTAGTTTTTCAACATATGCGAGTAAAAAGTCGTTCAACCACTTATCACTCATTCTATTATGCAATCGAGTCTTTAATATTTGCATAACAGAAAAGAGTTTTTCTATAGTAACAGTAGCAACCAGTAAGATCAATGCTAATATTAACAATAAATAAACCAGTAGATAAACTTTTTTTTCTTTTTTTCCACCATTTTTTAGGCAAGGTCAGTAATTCCATTTAACCCTGAAAAAACAACACTTGATCGCATATCTAATATGTAACTTTGGAGTCAATCATCAAGTAATATAAGGTCAACTACAGGAAAAATCTCTTGGATAAATTGTGCAAGGCGCTTAAACTTGTCCTTATCAAAAATAGTAAATCAATAACTGGACACAAGTAAGCCACACAAAGAAGAATCTTTGTAGTTGTTACAGTGAAACGATCATTCAATTCTCTTAGTTGTAAATCTATAACGGCTTAAAATATCTCAACACGATATTTATACTCGTTGGTGTTTTCTTGGGCATTTTGGTCTTCCTTTACCTGAACCAGAATCATCCATACAAACAGCCTTAATCTTATGTTGCTCACAAAATGTAGATACTTAAATAAGTAGATCATTGCAACCATTTTCTCTCATCTGTTGTAGTCGTTTCTTGCAAATCTGAAATAACTTCATGGTATTCATAATATTTTGATATTTTCTTTGCAAAGCTTCCGACAAATCATTTGTAATTCCCATTATGTTTTTCATCAAATGATGGCGTAAAGCAAAGTTGTATAACTTTATATGAACCAAAAGACCTTTAGCTTCAATTCTTTTGTCGGAATTTGTATGTACACCTGCCACAGCTGAATACAAATTAATCAAGCTAATTAAAGTATTTTGGTACAAACCCCACCGTGTATCCACATCGCGTTTTAGGGTGGACTCTTGGTTTAAGCCTCGTCCAGTTTAAAGTTCATTGTTGTTAGGGGCTTCGGAAATTTCAAAACCTTTTATTTCTCGAAGTATTTCAAGAGGTTCAGGTGATCCTCCAACAACATTGGTCACACAAGCCACTAATGAAAACAAATCCTTGATTTGTGGATTAAGTCTCGCTACATTTATAAAAACTAATTGTAATTGATGGGCAAAGCAATGAATAAAATATGAAGAATCATTTTCATCCAAAATAAGCTTTTTATGACCATTATACTCACCTCGCATGTTCTTATCCCCGTTATAACCTTGTCCTCACAACTTAGAAAAACTTAAATTATACCTCGAAAATAAGTTATTGATCGTTTCCTTAAATGAGATGCCAGTGGTACTGGCTACATGTTCAATCCCAACAAAATGCTCAGTAACACGTCCTTCTTTCACATACCATAAAACAAATGGCAAAAAGTCTTTAGGTTCATCAAAAAAAAATTGAAAATAATGAATCACCAATATCTTGAATGATCGTATAAATTATTTCAAATGAAAAATCACTTTTTGAATATTGAGAGAGGTCAATTTCAGATTTCCATAATATAAGGTTTTAATTCTTCTACTCTATTGTTACCAAGCACTACATGAAAAATGCCCGGTAACATTGTTGAGAAACCGTTGTCAAACAGGTACGACGGTCAGGGTGAGAAACCATTGTCGAACGGATATGACATCGTTTTTCCATACATTGTCTTTCCGAGGTGTTGTTAAAAGTTTTAACACTACCACAACAGTTATGTTCCATTGCAAGCAACATTGTCATACATGATTCTAATAACAATAATTACTTTCCATTGTGAGTTATTAGACTACAAGGGTGTTTTCCCATTGTTATTCTGTGAACAAGTAAATTACGATCTGATGACATCAACAATAAACCATTGTCGAACACACACTGACAACGTTTATTGATTTATCAGTAGACATAAGATGCTGCCTCAACAACATTGTCAAAGCATTGTTGAAATATTTTTCGATTCAAAAAAATAAAAAAATAAAAAATCAATATTTCACAATACCAAATATGAAAAATTTATATATCAAATTTGCCTGCCTCAAAATTTAATTCACTTCTTTACGTTAAATCAATATTCCATAATACAAAGATCACAAAGAATAAAGCCTCATTAGGCTAATTCCACTAAGGATAAGACTCTACAAACAACAAGCTAGTAACATATAATAGAAGGCCTGAGCTAACTTAATGTTGAGAATTCACTCACAGAAACTCTAGCAGTACATGATAAATAACTGACCTACTTCATAAGCCTCTTAATAATAGCATCTGCTGATTTGTGCCAGCTTTCCAAGAAACCTGCAATCCCCTAGATATTTTTCGGAAAGTATGTAGAAACTGATTTCATTCACACATCCTTTGAAACCTTTAAGAACAATCCTGCATACCAATCCTCCACTACATCTGCTAAATTGGACTATATCAAGAAAAAAACAAAGAGTACAGTCAAAATATGCAACTGCGTAGGCTTATATAGATACAAAAACAAGAAGAAAAAAAATGACCATAGGCTCACAAGCTAAGCCTTGAGCACAATGGAAATAATGACAACTGATTAATGGGTACATTTATGGACTCGACTCCTTGATGGTAAACACACGATATTTTGTGTGCCTCGTCATTTTGATAGTAGAATTAAAGGTACAAGTAAATGGCAAGTATATTCATCTAGATGTAACACCAGCATGTGGAGAAGCAAGTAAATTTCTCACCCAATTAACTTTACATGAACTGACTTTACATGAACTATACGGCAGGTTATATAATTCGTAGAACAAACACAAATTCAAGAAAACAAATAGATTCACTTTCATGACTCTAATAACAGATAAAAACTACAGCACTTAACAGCAGAAGTAGTTGTTCTGGATGTCCTATGTCTTCACTGCATCATCAGGAACATTTTTTCATCAGTAACTTTGCAGAATTTTTTTATAAATGTGAGTGCGAGTCTTATCCTCTAACATGGTGAAAATGCAGTTACGATCGCATTTAGGACAACTTTTTATGCTTATCTACTTATCTTATAAAGGATCAAATCATCAAATTAAACAACAAGGTAAGGTACGAGGTTCAATGACGTAATGAATCAATTAAAAGTACCTATGATTCTTGCAATAAAGAGCATGCATAGTCAACTGCTACAGTAGAATCAGTGACTTTTTAGATTACTATTTGGATTTAGTGTCATATATCTCAGCGTAAAAGAGAAAGCAAAGCGAAACCACAAACTTATAAAAAGGACGAAATATGATCCCACACAAATGCTATAACAATGCTATAGAATTGTTAAGTGAAAAGGATGAGATAATCACCCATCATAATCAAGTTTAAGCATACTCACAGCTCCGTCATCAGTACCAGTGTAGTAGCTCCCTTTGACCAGCCAACATGGAAGATTGATGCATCAGCTAGTACCTAACACAGAAGTGTGAAATAGCTTATTGGCTAAGGTCATCAAGTAAAGAAGATAAAAACATTTGCTAGCAATATAAGCGAAATCAGTACCCAAGTTCCGCCACAACAGAAAAATTAGCAAAAAGAAGTCAATGTTTGAGTTAACTATGGGAAAAGACAACCCTTTTTCCTCCAACATCCACTGTTTTCATATGGCTAAACCAACATGTTTCTAGACCATTAACCAACATGTCTTATTATAGGGTGTAGCTTCTAAATTCTAATCTACTGCCAGTTTCATGGCCTGTCAGAAAAATATAGCCATCTAACAGAGAAACCACTAATACACATTAAGATAAAGAACAGAAAACAAGTCAAGCATATTGATCACTTGTCATCGATATATTGATCAGTTAAACATTCTGATCAAGATTGCGCACTGATCCTTTTCGAAACGTAAATACTGTCAAAAATGCAAAGGTGGGTTCTACTCACATGGGGGCTAATAACTGGGATTGTGAGAGTACTGATGATGTAGAAACATCAAGTGTAACATCGTATTGGTCAAAAAATTAACTTGTTTCTCTTGTTACTTGACTCATAACACTTGAACAAACAAAAGGGGAAAAAAAACTCTGTAATATTCACTCACATATGTTGAGTAGTTACAAGCTGAAGTGAAAAGATTATATGTAGAATCTGATATCAGTCCATGAGACCAAATGGATTACGCTCTTGAATTGATTCATGGCGAATTCTAAGACAGGGTTTCCCAACTGCAAGCAAAACAAACACAATCAGCTTAGAATAAAAATTAAGATAATAACAACACCAACATCCCAAATGCACATGATTTTTACTGCAATTCCTTTGAGAATGAACAACTTCTCCAGCCTTCTTGTTGAATTGAATCACGAGTTCCACTAGTTGCAGAATGTAATGGCCTGCTACAATGACAGTTTCACAAATTTAAATTATCTTCATTAACGGAGAGATTGAGAGCAAAAAACTATATTTTTAGCAAGAAATTTGTAGGTAAACCTGTATAACTTTCTCCTGCAATAAAAAATCCCTATGCTTTTATTGTGGAAACTTGAGACTCAAACATAGCAGAAACACAAGATTGTCCCTAGATTCAACACCCCAAAACCAAAAAACAAAACAAAGTCAATTTAAATTTTTTGAGAATAACCATTTTCAAGAACATGAAGAAGACTGCAAATTACCTGTTATGTTATCATCATCACCTGAAGTAGTCTCAGTAGTATAAGAAACCCAACTCCAAATATACCCATTTCTCAATAGCACATTTCCATTAGGTCTAAAATGTCCATTCTCAGAGAATGTTCCAACTCCAACAGAAGAACAAGTACCAGGACCTAAACAAAAAAAAACAAAACCAAAAGAGAATCAGAATCAAAAAGAGAAGCAATTTTGATTGTGTAAAAGAGTGAAGATGGTTTAAATAACTATTAATTGTATATATACCTCTTCATCTTCCATAAATCCTACCAAAAAAGCATCAATTTCCTACAACAAAAAATCAGAATTAAGTCATAAAACATAAAGCATCCCTAAAACATGGCAATTAACAATATTCAGAACCTATAATCAAACAAAAACACTCGAAACAAAATCAAATTTAACAGAACAAGTTCTGTAAATTATAAAAACTGAAAGTTTATCGTTTCTTACCAAGTATAGTTAGATGAAAATGACTCCAGTATAAGAAGAAAAGGAAACCCTAGGGTTGATGAAGACGAAAAATTATTAGAAAATTACTAAAAACAAACCCCTGTAAGAAATCAGAGTTTATGAAAAAAAATCTTGCAAAATAGTAAAACCCTAGATGTAAAAGAGATGGGTTCTTACCTGTGTTATAAACACCTTCAATTACTAACAAAATCTGCAAACACCCAAACCCCTAAATATTAGCGACGAGAACAAGGGGTAGGGTTATTTTTTTACAGAAAGTCTAAGCTTGCCGCTATAATTATAGGTATCAGTTGAAAAATTAAGGTTAAAGTTCAGTACCTATTCTTCATAGAAGAACATATAGGGAAAATCAAAAAGAAATTAGGTTCTTGCTGCAACAAAAATTGGGTTTAGAGTTTAGTTGTTATATTAGGATTTTTTTTTGTCCTTATTTAATTGATATAGTATTTATTTTTCCATCTCTTTTTCTAATTTATCCCTGATTTCAAATTAATATTTAATTTAGATTAATATGTGTGTCCAACTTTTTAGACAACTCTCTTAAATACTCCTTTCTATGTAAAAAAAGAAAGTTCTGTTGCTAGTGAAGAACAAGGATACGGCGACGATTTTTTCAACCTATCTGCAACGGATATCTTCGTCTTTGAAACGTTTACCTTCAGCTGTAATGGTTTCTTCAACCCATCAGCAACATTTATCTTCGCTTTGCAACATTTATCTTCAAGTTCCATTGCGACAGTTAACCTGTAACGCCAAGAAAATGTTGCAGATTTCCTGTTTTATTATTTTTAGCTTCTTTTCTTTTTCTCAAGCACTTTTGAGGGTGTTTCTCAAGCATTTTCTCAAGCACTGGGATAATGGAGGAAGCCATATTTCATGAATACATGGTAACTATTTTTGATTCTTAATGACTTTTGCATTGATTTTAATTGATTTATGGTTTTTCTTATTTAGTTGTGATTTTGTTTGATGGTGTATGCTGGGACTTAAGAGATTTTGATGCACCATGCTTGTGATTTACAGTTAATGTTTTAGAAATCTATTTTTCGCAAATAAACAGAGTCATAAAAAAGATATAAGTGTTAAAGAATCATTGTAGAAATCATTCAGAAATGATTTTGGTGGAATCCTGAGTTCCAGTACTTCCCAATATTGTTTAAATATTTTACTTATTTTCTAGTTTAAATCAAAATTAGGTCTAAAACGAATCTTCACAAGTCTCAGCGAACGAACTATTTTTACCACTTTTCTAAAACGATCAAGTACATAAAGCTTTATCAAGTCTAATTCTAACATGCTGGAAAGAATGCCTATGATTAGACCATGTAAATGGATTTCTTGTGAAAGGAATATCTATGAGACCAACTGATCAATTGTATTAGTAATAACAGAATGAGAAGCAATAGGATGTATAGAAAAACTTTGTCTTTCATGTCTATGCAAAGTAGGATTAAAATCTCCAATGATAACCCATGGCATATTCATGTTTTCTCCCATTTGTTGTATGAAATTCCATTGTTCTACCCTATTAGGATTATATGTGGAACTATACAAACAGGTTAAAAATCATTCAACATTATTTGGACCAGCATGCACAATCACACTAATCATATAATAGTTATTATAGATAAACTCTAGACCAAAGCCATATTTCCATAGAATTGCTAATCCTCCAAATTTACCAATAAATTCTTCACACCATATATTTGGGTAATTTACAGGCATAAGCAAAAGATTAGATTTTTTACTACTGGACTTGGTTTCAGACAAAAAAATGATATCAGGATTATAGTTATATACACAATTAACCAAGTGGTTTCTAGTATCCTTGTTACCAAGACCTTGAAATTCCATTATAATATCCTCATAGTATAATATTTAATATAGAAGTACCTAGAGTTATGCCAACTTAAAGAAAAGACATAATAAAAACAACAAGTATGCACAAAAGTGAAAAGAAAAGTAATAAAATTAGAATGAAAAGTAATAAAGGAAAAAACCCGGTCTCCATGTTGTTTGTTAAGGCTTTCGTTGCTTAAAAAATGATCCCAATCCCCCTGGTCATTTGTCGTTGCATCTGGTAATCATTCATCATCTTGTCATGATAAGAAGCATTGTCATAATTTATATTATGCATAGTAAATTGCTCCTCCACCAGTTGGTTCTGAATCTTTTGGATTTGATTATAACTTGAATTAGCAACACTCTTTTCCCTTACTCTTTTGAATTTTCTTTGAACTCTTCTGGCAGCCATCTGATTTTCCATTCAACTAGTCTCTTCATTAACAACATATTGATTCATTTCTTGAGTAGTATAAATAGAAGAACAATAATGACCATCTGCAGGTCTAACAAAAGAGATTTTTTCTATGTTTTTCTTCTTATTTTTCTTTTTAGGTGAGATTGTTACTATTTTATTTTGCACACAAGAAGGAAGATTTGCTTCAGATTCTTCAGGAATTTTGTCCAGAAATCTGAAAAGCTTGTTTGCCAACTCCATAACATAATTAGCTTTTTCCTTGAATTTTTCTTCATCACAATTAATTGTAAAGCATTATGGACAAATTTGGTGTGGTTTCTTAGTGTAAAAGAATGGTATCAATTGAGAACAATTAGCTGCATTCTGAGTTAAAATGCCTCTAATAAGAGGTTTGTTGATGTTGATTTCAATTCTTGCATAGATATCATCTGAATCATTTGGATTAGCATCTTCAGGATCAAGCTCAAGAACATTACCTATAATCCTCCATATTTCAGTTGCCACCTCTTCATTCAAAAACTCTGGAGGTAATTCGTTGAAAGACATCCAGAATTGTTGAGTATTGAATTCCACTTCCCTTTTTTCTTTATATGGATTCCAAGGTTTGAGAATCCAAAATTAACCATCTAAATATCAAGGAGCTTCTGAGAGTACCCATTTCAGATCATCCTATGATTCAAATCGAACAATGAAAGTGTTTTTAGCTGTTTTTCTGATTTGAAAAGAAAATACATTTTTTCAAAAAATGAACTTAGCATGACCTTCAGCTATTTTACTTTCCATATTGAATTCCGTGATGAGTTTTCCTAAAAGAAATTTATCCCATTTTCGAACACACAACTCATGATAAATTTGAGCAGCATTAATAACATATCTTATTTCTTCTTTGGAGTCAATTGATGATGAATCTAATTTCTCAGTTAGATTATTGATGATAGACACAATTGCATATCTTATTTGTTCCCAATCTGTATATTGTTAGAACCTAATTGTGTACTTATATTGTGTATTTATTGTTTTTGTAGGTATTTTTGAAGATTAAAAGTTTGCAAATAATTCGGCTTAAAAAGTGATAAAGGCACACAAGAAAAGTGATAAAGGACCCCCCTGGGAATTGATAAAGGCACCCACTGAATTATTAAAGGTACCCATTTCTTTGAATTTCAAATTTAATTAGGCGGGAACTTTTTCTCATCTCAACTGCGTGATTTAGCTGGGAAGATTCGGAGAACATTTTGAGAGTTTTTAAGACAAGAATAACTTTTTGCCTTTTGGATAAAATTTGTACTTGATTTAGAGACTCGAACTAGGAAAGAAAATCTCACGTGAACTATTTTCCCCTGTTTTATCTCGAGAACAAAATATTCTGATATTTGGTATTAACTCTATGTCTAATTGTTTGAGTTAAACAAACAAACCATATAATCGTAATTTGTTTAAAATAGGACACAAAATCAGAACCAAGCCAAGATAAGGAAGTTGCATCGAGAAAAAAAAGAAAGAAAATCAGTTCGAGGAAGGGAATACCTTCCGAGATTCGATTCTTATTAAGAGAGGATTTTTTGAGAAGATAATGGAGTATATTGATGCTCTAGTATAAAAGGGAGTCTAGGGAACATTGAGAGGGAGGTTGGCTTCTGCCAGATCGAGAGAAAAAAAGAGAAGAAAAAAATCAGAGTGCTGCTCATGAAGAAGAAGAAACTGTTACCAAAAGGGTAACTGTTGTTAAAAACTGTTACCCAATCATTTGAATTGAAACAGTTTTAGCAACAGTTCCTGCTACAGTAGCAACGACAGATTGAAGTTTAAGGCAGAAAAAGACCGTCCTTTCCAGCTGCACCTTAAGTTTGTCGTTGATTCAGTAAAAGATTTTAATCTTTTTGCGACACTGTGAGTCCGTTCCTTTTTGTAATTTTCTCATAAGATCATGAATAAAAAGGGTTTTTTCCATTCTTTTTGAGATGAGTAGCTAGTTTTTGCCCTAGTATTAGAGATAAAATCCTATTGTGTTTGCTAGCATGTTATAACTTTTTTTATATATAATTATTCTCTTGGTCCTATTTCTTGATTAAAATGATAATAATTCCTTCATGTGTCTGCTAATGCTTAAATAATTGTTTTAAATATTCTCTTCAGAGATAAGCATATTATAGTGGAGAAAATTATTAATCCTTTGAGAAAAACAATTGAATAAAAATGATTTATTTTCCTAGACAGAAATAATTGTCCGCAGTCGTCTTGAGAGTTATTTTGAGAAATTATAGAAAAATGGTTGTAAACATCTAATAAGCGTAGTTTTGATGGAAACTCAACATCCTAGGTTTTCTCTCAATTGTATATCTTTATTAGTATTTTTAGCATTTTTATTTTAGAATTAAATCTTCAAAATCAATTTGTCATTAGCACATAAGTTAATTAAAAACTAGAGATTGCCACTTCTAAAATCCATGTGGAATGAACCGTGCTTGCATACTATCCCATTGAAACCGGTGCTCTTGCTGTATACATTTAAAATCCTATAAAATGACATCAGGATTTTCCATAGTGATAGTAAAAAACCACAGAAGAAGAAGAAAGATTGTTGTGTTGATGAATAACTCTTTGATACAGATGAAATTTATATGCATATGAGCATATGCAGATATTTGATATGTGTTAAGAATCCCTGCAAACGTGTAGAGCTAATGCATGTAAGTTTGACAAGTTTTTGAACAATTTGATAATCTTAATTGTTGTTTTCAGAAACTTTGGAAGCATCGATCGGCTTTAATTGAAGATTCATAACAGAGAAAACTCTCGAACAAGGGGACAAACGTCTAAAGAAATGAAGACCTTAAACAAGGCAGAGAGGACCAGAAGATTTTAGCAATACCTGTTATACATCAAAGAAAGAATCATAAAATATAAAGAAGTTAGCACAGAGTGAAAAGACAAGACCTAAAAAAAAGACGAACCGCGTCACAAAAAATAGTAACTGTAAAGAGATGATAAAGACAATATAATTAAAGTAGATGAAAAAAATGAGAAAAGATAGATTAAATAATATTAATTAAGCCATGAAAACAGACAAGGGAAACTTATAAAATCACTAATGGTGAATCGGAAGAAAACGGTTCAAATCGGTTGGCACAACTCCCAAATCACTGCAACTAACTAATTCAGCATATAGAAAAAAATCATTTTTGGTACATTATGAGAGTTTCAGTATAGATTTTGGCGAATTACAGTGATCTTGGTTTAAATTGATTTATTCTTAGTTTCAGTGTAGATTTATCAGACAAATTATGGAGAAAGATGAATTTGTCTCGGAATCTACTTATGTAATTTAAGAATATCCATGAGATTGACGTTATATTATTTAATTCTGAGAAATATAAAACCATCTTTAATGCTTATATATATCTCAATTGGCTGTTATTTTCGTCTGAGCAACTAATTGTCTAATTCTCTAAATATTGTGTAACCACACAAATAATTAATGAAAATCGAACCAGAACTTCGCATCAACCGTGGATGTAGATATTTGATGACGAACTTCAGAATTTGATGCATGATTCCCATTATACTAACTGAGCTTTGAATCTTAATATCTTTTTCTTCAAAACTTTAAGATAAACAAAATTCAATTTGATAATATATTTTAAGCGTTGTGGAAATATAGGGTCAACAACGTTTTTAAGAAAACGTTGTTGAGAAACTACCTCCACAACTGTTGTTTGGAAGGCATATGATTCAACAATGGTTTTTAGAGTAGGTGTTGTAGAAACTCATTTCTCTACAATGTTTTGAAAAACATTGTATATATCCGTTGTCAAAGGGCATTTTTTTGTTGTGAAGCCATGTTAAAAGTTTAAGAAAATTACCTTTATTCGTAGAATCTTCACCTTTATTATTCACACGAAATGCAAGTCCCTGTCTTAGAAGTATACAAATTGTTTGGATTGAAGCCCCAATCAAATTTTATATCTCCTTCTAGTTTCATCCGTTTTCCTAATAAGTGATGTATCAATATGTACTCTTTCATCTAACAAGTCCTTACAAGCTTTTCGTGCTTGGTTGTGAGCACTATTTATTTCTCCAACATAAATATTTAATCTTGATTTCTTTCCCCAATACAAAATTCTTCATCGACAAAGTTATTAGCACCACTTGATTAAATAAGTAACAGCATAGAAAATATACTCTATCTTTTGATATGATGTATTCTACCAATATGCATGAGCTTTTAACCAAGAATGATTAAAATTTCTAACTTTCTGTGAATTGAGGAACTTATAATTTCTAGGATAACACGATCCAATATGCAGATACGCCCTTTGAACTTGGTCTCTAACATTCTGATTACAATCCATAATTTGTTTCTGAAGTCTCAAGTCCGTAGGAAGATTTTCTAACTCAACCTCAGTTAACAGATTTAGATTTTTACCATTGGTCTTAGAAGGCGATGGTTGCGGCATCTGAATTCCCACGCCAATATCTTCTAATCCATTAGCATTTCTTTGTGAACAAGAAACTTCAACGAACTATATTTGTACTTCCACCACCTCGTTACGAAGGTGTTAATAAATCAATCGTCGATTTCCTTTTGTAGTATATCTCCATATGTTCAACTGCAATAAATGATTTCAGTTATTATTTTTATTATTGATATTACTCCCTCGTTTCTAAATGATAGGCTTGTTTGGTTTTGCACAAAAAAAATAAGAAAATCAATCATTTAACTACATTTTTATGTTTTTTCCTTATTTATCCTTTGGAGAAAATGGCCTCCTTATGTTTAAATAATAAAAATAGGAGAGAGAAGTGGTCCCCATATGGACAAAGTAGTAATCTTAAAATATTTGACTTTCTATTTATGGAAACAAGTCTATCTTTTTGACATATCCAAATATAGTAACCTTGCCTATCATTTTGAAACGGAGAAGGAATAATTATCAACAATTGGGTTCTAATAAATCATAGAATTGAGTGCATAAACCTATAGAGATTGCAAACTAAATTAAAACAAAAATTAAAACAAAACAAAAAAAGAATATGGATGCTTGAATTAAGACATTATAAATGAATAAAACTACGTAAATATATTAATGAGAAGTAAAGATAAATTTGAATAACTGAAATTCTAGGATCAGTGGATCATGTATTTCAGAATCATACCCATAAAATAACCTAATTAAGAAAACCTTAAAAATTCAAATTAAAGATAAGGTTTGATTTCATTATGGATTAATGAGTACTTTCAATAATCTTAGTGAAGTTGTGTAAATTGTGATTACAGAGAAAAGAATTGGACCTTTGATTAAGAAAACAAATAAAACCGTATCTTGAAATCGTAATAACATATTTTTGTCAAAAGTTAAACAAAATAAATAACGGCGACGAAATTACCTTAAAGTTTAAGTGATTTGTGATCAATATCATCTGCAAAACGTCTCTAGAGAAACAAACAAGGTTTTTTTTTTTAGTTTTAGTCTCCATAGAGATATTGTCGAGTAAACATAAAGAAGATTAAAGTGACACAAATGACTATAAGTTCATTAATTAGTTTAATTTACCCTTTGAGCCATTATAAATATAATTATCATAGAAACTTGCACCATCAAGACATTATAATTACAAGAAACCCGACTATATTTTTACTGGAGTTCAAAATTTAGTGGCTGCAAGTGAACCCAACTTGCACCCACGTCAGCAGCTCTTTTTTCGTGTTACCATCTTGTCGCGCCAACATGCCTTGGTCGAGCTCGCTCTTCCGCGTCAATATTTTATCCCGCCAACATACCTCGGTCTAGCTCTTTCTTCTACGTCAGTATCTCGCCGCACTAACATTCCTTGGTCATGTGCCTCCCTTGCTTGAGCTAGCTAAGTTTACCTTGGTTCTTTCTTCAATTTTTTGCAATGATCAGAGTATATTTTCTATTATAACCTTCTCATAATTTTGGGGTATTTACATTAAATCCTCTAACTGTTTGGTTAGGCGTTCGGAATATCCAACAGTCATATTCCTAAAATTCTTCTTATTTTTGTGTTTTCTCCCGAGTAATAAAGAGATGGATATGACTCTAACTCCCATAAACCTCATCATGCAAATATAGTCGTTACTTCTTGTGACTTCGTTCCGAACGACACGTTTGTTGCGTTTCTTGCAACAGCTGCAGAGTGGCAGTCTAGCTTCGCCATATATCCTTTTTATTCTCCGAACCGACTATTTAAATGCACCGACAAAACTTGTATCAACACCTCCTCTTTCTTGTGCCAACATAATTTAGTCACTCGCGCTATTAGCCTTTGCTTCAGCACCTCCTTTTTCTAGTGCCAGCATCACTTAGCTTCTCGTGCCAGCAGCCCTTGCCTCAACGCCTCCTTATTTGACCTCATATCAACACCTCATGCTCGGTCTTGTTGAGCTTGTTTTAGCGCCTCCTTCAGTTCTTGGCAGTCATCTTTGGGAGTATAATTTTTGTTATTCCCTTCTCGTAATTTCGAGGTATCTACAACAGGTAAAAGAGAAACGGCTTGGAAAGTCCAAATCATTATTGAAAGTGTAAGTTATGCTCGAAAGGCCTCCTTTAACGTTTGGTCCATAAGACCCAAACAATATAATGACTCTCGGGTTTTGGTTTTGTCTCGGTGGAGACCGAGACACCAAAACAACTTTATCATGGGAAGATTCTATGTAAAATTTCAGAGTCTTTATTTTTAAATTTTATACCCGTATATATGCCAAACATTTCCACACTTTACATATGTTAAGCTTGTGTAGATATATATACCAATTTTTAAGAAAAGTAAAAAAAAAAATCAAGTTTGTTAGAGTTGGATTTAATTTTTATTGTTAAATTTTCATATGTTAAGCTTGTTTCGGTGAGATCTTAACCATTTCGGCGAGTTTCTCGATCAAATCTCGTCTCGGTCATGGACTGAGACAGAAAATCTCAGACGAGATCTCGGCTGGGATTGATTACATTTTACCCAAGCAACTATAACAGAGGTAAATGGCGATATTATTCTCTTGGTTATTGATAATCCATCTACAACCCAACATATAGCGAGTTGATCCATCGTTTCAAAGAAAACTCACGAAAAATTTTGTAGGTAACAAATATAATCACTTTTTTTGATAACATGCAGTGAAGGATAAGGTGATTTTTCGTTTTTATTTTGCTACCGCACATTATACAAGAGTTGTATAAGTTTATGAAACCTCATATAGGGGATCCCTCATTTATAGAGGGGCTCCCCTTGGATGCAAGGTGACCCAAAAATCCGTTAAGGGGTGTCCTAGAGGCTATTTTAAATGTCCGTATTACCCTTCTATGTATTAAAAAGTATAATTTTCCCTTCAATCAATTAAAACTTAAACAAAACAAAACCTTACAAAATTTCAATTCCAATTCAAAACCTTTCCCTCTCCCTCCATATCTCCTCCTTCTCCATTTTAACCGAATTTCTCTATCGAATCAAAATTTCGTCGTCGATTAAACTCTAAATTTCGTGATGAAGAATCCTACTAAAGGTGTAGAAGGTACTAGTGATGACAATCTGGATAAAACTAATCAAACTAATGAAGAACTTGGGTTACAGAAAAATTTACGGTTGGGTTCGATTGGAAAACCCAACCGTAACTGGTTTGTTCTTCGTTTTATGGTTGGGTTATTAAACAAACCCAACCGTAAATTTAAAGGTAGGAGATGAAGATCAAAGTTTACGGTTGGGTTCGATTCTGAACCCAACCGTTAAAAAATTTGCACTTACAAATTTTTTGAAAGTTACGCTTGGGTTTAATTCTGATTTCCAACCGTAAATAATTTTGATGTCAAAGGAGATGAAGATGATCATTTATGGTTGGGTTCGATTATAAAACCCAACCGTAAATGTGTTTGCACTAAAACTAAAACTCCTATTTACGGTTGGGTTTTGTCAAAACCCAACCGTAAACTATCTTGGATACAAATACTATTTTTCCACGATTAGTTACGATTGGATCCGATGCTAAAACTCAACCGTAAAACTTTGACTAGTGATTGTTTGTTACGGTTGGTTTCTAGGATGAACACCTAACCGTAACAGTTTTACGATTGGGTCCGATGCTAAAACCCAACCGTAAAACTGTTACGATTTGGTGTTCATCCCTGAAATAACTGTTACGGTTGGGTTGGGAAGAACATCCAACCGTAAACGGCTTTTACGGTTGGGTTTGACATGAAAACCCAACCGTAAAATTCCCTGAATCACAAAAAAATCATTTTTTATGACGTAATTTCATCAAATTTGAGTCATTAAAAGACCAATTATGTGGTTATGGATGATGCTCCCTGCTCTTGTCCTTCTCTGTATCAAAAGAAAGCAAAGCGTGGAAATCACCCTCTCTCTTTTTAGCTCATATTGGATTGGAAAAGATAAAAAGTCTCTCTTATATAGCACATATTCATCCATTTTGAACTCGGTTTACAGAAAGCCCACTGACAGACTGAATGTCATTATTACGAGCTACCTAGCTGACTGAGTCAATAGCAAAGGCAATAGTTGCCAGGAAGAGGAGGATCTAGACAGGGAAGGAATCTTCTTTGATAGGAGACCCGAGCAAAGTATGGGCATTTTTGCCCATACTTACAGAACTAAAAAAGTCGCAGCCACACAGGGCAATGCCGATTCCTCGGAAAAGGGTCGATGTAATTTCAGGTATACCTAACTACTTTAGTTGATTGAATCAAAATCTAGGGTTTTTAAAAAAACCCTAGAAAATTATCTTACATTTCTTCTAATTTTTCTTCCCACCAAACCAAAAAGAAAAAAAAATTGATTTGATTTTATTAAGTATAAGATTATTTAAGATTATTATGTTTAGCCTAATCTATTAGCTAATTAGTTTTACTAATACTAACTAATCAGGGATAGTTTAACTTTTATAAAAATATTATTGATAAGGGGTTTTTGAATTTTTACTTCAAATATCTCTATTTCATCTTATATGAGGAGCCCTTCTATAAATTGAGGAACCCTAAATCAGGTTTCAAGTTTATATCTTTAAATATTAGCATGTCAGTAATATTAATCTTCTTATGCACATCTCATCATAAAAAAAAGGTTCACCTTTGGGGGAATCTTCGTATTCCAAACAAAATGGGTAAGGAAATCCACCACAGGTCTATAGAATTTAATAACAAGTAAAACGATTTTTTGGGAAAACTCCATCGTTAGTCAAACCTCATCTGTGTATATCATAGGGTTGCATAGGAACCGACCCGAAAAACCGCACCCGGCCGAAACCGACAAAACCGCGGGTTTTATAACCGAACCGACCCGCTACGGGTTGGTATACGGTTTTAAAAATTTAAAACCCGGTCACCACGGGTTGGTTTACGGGGTTAGTGTAGCACCCGCCCGAACCCGCCCGTTTAACCCGTTTATTATGAACCTGTGTTGCTGTACTGTTTTGTCAAGATGTTTTCACACTGACATGTACTTCAATACCCTTCCCTATTATTTTTATGTCAAAGAGGACTCTCTCATCTTTCAAACAAGACCAAAATTTCTGAATTCCATTGAGAAATGATTTTTGTACGAATTTTTGATTTCAAACTGCCGAAACTGCATTTTCTGAATACGGGATTCCTGTTCTATTTTTGATGAGTCTTTTTAACATAGCTATAAACCTTACTGTATTTTATTACAATTTTATTGTGTTAGCTTATCCTTTCTAGTTTCAAATGAGCCAAAAATCACTCATTTTCATTGTGTAACGAAACCTACACAAATTTCCAAAGACAGACTATTCCAAACTAAAATTTTCAGAAATCATTTAAAAATCTTACCATTTCAAGTTCTACAATTGCGACATGAACTTCTAAGATAACGATATAGATTCAACTCCATACAAATGATAAGAAAGCAAAGAAAATAAATTAATCCTTATTTTTGTGGCTAGTGTATATCCCTTGTATAATTGTATTTGTTATTATATTTTGACGATGTTTGGTGTTTTTTACTGTTTCTTAGGAGGCTTAATGGGTGATTCATCAACTCAATCTCTATCTGCCTTTTCTTTCTTGTTTTTTTTTTTTTTTTTTTCTGTTTTTAGTGTCTGTTTTTAGCGTTTTTTGTTGCTAGTTTTTTTCTATCTGCCACGGGTTAACCCGCGAAATAAACCGAACCCGTCCGACCCGCCTCGGGTTGAAACCGACCCGACCCGCATGTGGACGGGTTGGTATACGGTTTTGGATATCAAAACCCGCCTCTAGACGGGTTGGTAGTTGGTTTTACTCCAAAACCGACCCGCCCGCCCGTTGTGCAGCCCTAGTATATCATCACCTGTAGGCTATATCAGTACTTTTAGAATTCTTTCCACCCACATTCATTAGTTTACCAAATTGAATAGCTTTCCTGTCATTTTAAAGATGTTTGAAATCAAATCCTTAATTGGATATGTGATCCTCAGACTTGATACACAGTTACGAACCTTCACCAACTTATTTTGAGTGATCTTAAAACAGTAAAGGAAACAGCTGGTGTTAAGTTATTGCTCCAGCTTCCACTTCCTTACAAAGTGATGTTTATTTTTTTAGTATTGGTTTTTTGCTCCTATCTCTCTAGCTCCATCTTCTTTGTGAATAAATTATTTTATTTTTATTTCCATCGCTCCAAAATCAACTTATTTGTGAAATATACTTTTTTTTCGTATACAAACACCCGCTTCCCTGAGAATGAGGTTCTTATTTCCCTGAGATGGATTCTCAATGCCCTAGAGAAAAGGTCCCTTGCTCGTATGTATTCACACAAGGTTTGACTCTAACCACGCAATGGATGCTTTTTACAGTGCTTCCTCTAATCGGGGTCAAATAGGTAATTAGCCCTAATCACGAGTGTTTTTCTAGGCCCTTTTACTATCTGAACGATGATTGTTCCTTCACCCTCAACCACCCCCATTATTTGTGGAGATATTTCCAAATACGCCTCTTATATTATTTGATTTTTTTGGAGACGTACATTGAATTTGATCAATCATCGTACGGGTCATTTCTCTGCCTAAGCTTGTTGCATCGCCCACGACATGTCCAGATTGCCTATATTGTTTGATTCTAAAGTGGTAATTTTCTTCAGATATGTAGCGATCACGGTAACCATCTTCATTGGGGCTATGATCGTGTTGAGCGTTGTTTGTTACTCTTATGATCCTACTTCCTCCATTTTGATTGGATAATTGTCGTTCCGACATCTTGTCTCTTCTGTGGTAGACATCATATTCATGTCGTACTCGCCATCCTTTTAGTGAAGGTCATGCACGACGCTTCAACATCACACGTCTAATATGTGAGGTGCCTATTCCTTAGTTGGCACCAAAAGGTCCTTCTCTCCTTTTAGTTGGCACCAAAAGGTGTTGGTGTAAATTATTTACCCGAATATTTTTCGAGATTGATGATAAATGATTAATCTTCATCCGGTGATCAAACTCTTTAGAAATTGTAGATGAAAAATAGAGGTCACTGTAAAGACACTCAAACGTTCGAGTAAGAAAGAACGGTGAGAGGTGAGTAAAGGAAAAAATAAATAAATATTTTTAGGGTTACACATCGATCGGTCAGCTCGATTTCTAGCCAAAAACGGCCACCGAACTGACCATAGACAGGTACTCTAAATTGCAACCGTAACCAAGACGACCATACTTCGGTTCGGTTTTAAATCGGTCCGAGTCGGTAACGGTTCTCTTCAGCTTATAACCTATGGAAAAATCACAAATAAAAGTTCGTTTCACCGACCGGTTCACCAACCTGAACTAGTTATCCCACCTGTAATTTTTATGGAATTTTTTTCCTTGTTCCACTGGCAAAAAATTTCTGCAATTCTATATCTGTCATACATTAATACACCCATACACAAATTGTTTTAAACATAATTTCTCAAGTTTTCGACTACTTAATGGCTTAAACAATTGAACCATAATACTGACCAAGTAACCGACTAAACAAGTTAAACAACTAATTCATAAGTTTTCAAGGTAACAAAGTTCGACAAAAAAAAAAAAACACTTCCATAGTTTCATAAGTTTTTGAAATTCAATTATAAAATACTGCAGACCAACTTCAATTGAATCATCATGTGTAGCTTGAGCTTCAGACTGAGGCGTCGTAGAGGGTTCATTAGATACCATTTCAAGTATAGTCTGTGTAGCTGTGGATGGACTTGACATCTTACTTGTTACTGCAAACGATTGACTTGATTCACCCATTAGAACCTCAAAGTTTCTGTCTACAATCAACGCAATATAACAATTAGAAACAATGTGAATTTATGCGCAACATAAACACTTTTGTAAAGGGTTAATGTTTTGTCTCTATCTACCAAAATAATTAATGCAGCGGATAGTAAAGAAAAGAAAAAAAATAGATATTTTATTCAGACTTCAAAATATTCATAAGCATACCGACTATGAACAATGATAATTATTTAGACTTCGGTTTTCTGACTATAGATAATAACCATTTGTTAAAATTGAACAAGTTTAAGAAAATAATTTTATTAATCAAACTCAACGGTCTAGAACAATAACTTGAAGTTTCTTAAATAGACTTTGGGAACCGACTCAAACCCTAATTTGCTATTCTTGGAAAATTTTGGTTGACCTAAAATAATGAAAGTACTATTGAAATAAAACTATATGCCACAAACGGCGACCCAAACGGACTCACAACGAAAAAGTTATTAATAAAACAAAAACTTTCCTAAAATAGCAAAAATGGTTGTTTGAAGCCTTAAACGATGGAATTTGGCTAAATTCTGAAGATCGTGTGACGAAGTGGCGAGTCTTGATCGTTGGCTCGTTTTCCATTAAAATGGAATCCTCTTGAGCTAAATTACGACACTCGGGTTTTTAGCCTCCAAATAGGTTATAACTTGATCATCTACATCATTCTCCCGGGGTTGATAGAAATTCGCCCTCGAATTTTCTTGGTCATCATCAGAAATATCACCATTATACGGAACCAAGTGTTTGACATTAAAAATAGCAGAAGTACAGACGTGACTTGGAAGCTTTAACTTGTAGGTATTAGAATTAATCTTCGCGATATTTCAAGGGACCAATCTTGCGCGCCTTCAATTTATTTTACTCGTCAATTGGGAAACGATCCCTTTTCAATATTGCCCACATGAAATCCTGTACCTTAAAACACACAACTCTGCATTTTTTATCTGTCGCCTGCTTATACTTTTCATTAGCTCGAAACAACTGTTCTTCAGCCAACTTGTGAACCTGTTGCAACTGTTTGATACGTTCTTCATCTCGAACTTCAATTCTCTTCAGATCAAGAACATGTGCTAAATTTACCGGTGCTCGTGGATTGTAGCCATAAACAAACTTAAACGGACTCATACCCATACTACGGTTTACTGAATGATTAAATACAGACTCAACTTGGCAAAGTTTCTCATCCCAACTCTTCAGATTTTTTATTTGGCCATCATATGAGGATGATACGCACTACTGAAGTTAAGCCTTGTATTAGCTAACTTTTAGAAAGTTTTTCTAAAAATAACTAAGGAATCTTGTGTCCCGATCAATAAAAATTGAACATGGCAATCCATGTAGATGATATACTTCACGGAAGAATAATTTAGCTACCTTCAGTACATTAGTAGTATTCTCGCAAGCAATAAAATGGGACATTTGAAAAACGGTCTATAAATACTGAATCATGTCCCCTTTGAGTTGGAGGTAATCCCAATACGAAATCCATGCTCAAATATTTCCAAGTTGACTTGGAACTTTCAATGGCATATACAACCATGCATTGATTGCTTTTCCTTTTGAAACTTGACAAATTCGACATCTATCCACGAATTAGCAACTTCACGCCTCATTGTTGGCCATTAATATGACTTCGAAACAAGTTGGAAAGTCTATCCATTTCCATGTGCCCTTCGTCATGTAACTCCTTAATAATCTTCAATCGGAGACTGGTATTAGGAATACACAATTGGTTACCTTTGAAGAGAAATCCTTTATACATAAGGTAGTCACTTTGTTTGCCCGAACTGATATCAGTCACAACTGATGCAGCGTATAATAAAGTAAAAAATGTTTTGTTCATACTTCAAAATATTTCTAATAATACCGACTATGAACAATGATAATTATTTAGATTTTGGCTTCCCGGCTATAAATAATAATCAATTGTTAAACTTGAACAAGTTTAAGAAAATAATTTTATTTATCAAATTCAACTGTTTAGAACAATAATTTGAAGTCCCCTAAAATAAACTATGGGAAAAACCCTAACTTGTGCAACAAGAAAGGATGAAAAAACCCAATACCGACTTGAATCCTAATTTGCTATTTTTGACAAATTTTGGTTGACCTAAAATAATGAAATTAATATTGAAATAAAACTATATGCCACAAACGACGACCCAAACGGATTCCTAACGAATAAGTTATTAATAAAAACAAAAACTTTCATAAAATAGCAAAATCGGCTGTTTGAAACCCTAAACGATGGAACTTGGCTAAATTCTGAAGACCATATGACGAAGTGGCATGTCTTGATTGTTGGCCCGTTTCCTATCAAAATGGACTCCTCTTGAGCTAAATTATTGATGCAGCGGATAATAATGATAAGAAAGAAAAGAAAGGTTTTGTTCAGACTTCAAATATTCCTAGGAATATCGACTATGAACAACGATAATTATTTAGACTTCGGTTTCCCGACTATAAACAATAATCGATTAAACTTGAACAAGTTTAAGAAAATAATTCTTATTAATCAAATTGAACTGTCCAAAAATAATACATAGAGGACTCTATTTATAGACTTGGGGAAAAACCCTAACTTGCTGGTCAAGAAAGGATGAAAAAACCCCTAAACCGACTCAAACCCTAATTTGCTATTTTTGACAAATTTTGGTCGACCTAAAATACTGAAAGTACTCATAAAATAAAACTATTTGCCGCAAACGGCGACCCAAACGGATTCCTAACGAAGTAGTTATTAAGAAAACAAAAACTTTCCTAAAATAGCAAAAACGCCTGTTTGAAGCCCTAAACGATGGAATTTGGCTAAAATCTGAAGACCATGAGAGGACGAAGTCCTCTCATGTCACGATCGTTGGCCCGTTTCCAATCAAATTGGACCCTTTTTGACCTAAATTACGACACTCGGGTGCTTATAGCCTCCATATAGGCTATAGCCTGTTCATTTGCATCATTCTCCCGGGGTTGAGAGAAATTCGCCCTCGAATTTTCTTGGTCATCATCAGAATTATCACCATTATATGACACCAAGTGTTTGACATTAAAAACATCAGAAGTCCGGATGTGACTTGGAAGCTTTAACTTATAGGCATTAGGATTAATCTTCGCGATAATTTCTAAGGGACCAATCTTGCGCGCCTTCAGTTTGTTATACTCGCCAACTGGAAAACGATCTTTTGTCAATATTGCCCACACAAAATCTCCTACTGCAAAATCCACAACTCTGCGTTTCTTATCTGCCGCCTCCTTATACCTCTCATTAGCTCGAAACAACTGTTCTTCAGCCAACTTGTGAACCTGTTGCAACTGTTGGATACGTTCTTCGGCACGAACTTCAATTCTATTCAGATCAGGAACAGGTGCTAAATCTACTGGTGCTCGTGGATTGTATCCATAAACAACCTCGAACGGACTCATGCCCAGACTACGGTTTACTGAACGATTAAATGCAAATTCAGCTTGGCAAAGTTTCTGATCCCAACTTTTCGGATTGTCTCCAACCATACACCGTAGTATATCACCCAACGAACGATTCACAACTTCTGTTTGTCCATCACTTTGAGGATGATACGCACTACTGAAGTTAAGCCTTGTATTAACTAATTTCCACAAGGTCTTCCAGAAATAACTAAGGAATCTTGTGTCTCGATCACTAACAATTGAACATGGCAATCCATGTAGACGATACACTTCCCTGAAGAACAATTCAGCTACCTTCATTGCATTAGTAGTCTTCTTGCAAGCAATAAAATGGGACATTTTTGAAAAACGGTCAACAACTACAAATACTGAATCATGTCCCCTCTGAGTTCGAGGTAAACCCAATACAAAATCCATGCTCAAATCTTCCCAGGGTTGACTTTGAACTTTCAATGGCATGTACAATCCTGCATTAGTTGCTTTTCCTTTTGAAACTTGACAGATTCGACATCTATCCACGAATTTAGCAACTTCACGTCTCATTGTTGGCCAGTAATATGACTTCGAAACAAGTTGGAAAGTCTTATCCCTTCCCATGTGCCCCTCTTCATGTAACTCCTTAATAATCTTCAAACGGAGACTAGAATCAGGAATACACAATTGGTTACCTTTGAAGAGAAATCCTTCATGCATAAGGTAATCACTGCGTTTGCCTGAACTGATATCATCCACAATCTCCGCAAAGTTCGGATCGGTTAGAATATGGTCAGAATATGAATCAAAATCTATTACCTCAGTTCGCATGGTGTTGAGTATCATACTCCTTCGGCTTAAGGCATCAGCAACTTGATTCTGCGACCCAGCTTTGTGCTTCAGTACAAAAGTGAACTCTTGAAATAACCAGCCCACTTACCATGTCTAGAAGAAAGCTTCTCTTGACTGTTGATGTGCTTCAAAGAATCATGATCAGAAAACATAATGAACTCGTTATGAATTAGATAGTGACGCCAATGCTTCAAGGCTTGAACTATAGCATAAAACTCCACGTCATAAGTACTATAGTTGAGCTTAGCACCATTCAACTTCTCACTGAAATACGCTACAGGTCGTCCTTCCTGACTTAAAACAGCTCCAATTCCCACCTTCGATGCATCACAGTGTAGTTCAAACGGCTTACTGAAATCAGGTAACACCAATAGTGATGCAGTTATCAGCTTTATCTTGACAGCTTCAAAGGATTCGTCAGCTTCCTCAGACCATGAAAACTTTCCCCCTTTCATGCATTCAGTAATGGGTGCCATGATGGTGCTGAAGTGGGGAATAAAACGCCGGTAAAAAGAAGCGAAACCATGAAAACTCCTTACCTCGTGTAATGTAGTAGGTGTAGTCCAGTTTCTCACAGCTTCAACCTTGGACTCATCTACCTTGATTCCATCCTTGGTGACGACGTAACCGAGAAATAAAACTCGATCTGTCATGAATGAACACTTTTTGATGGCCGCAAATAATTTCTCCCTGCGTAGAACCGAGAGAACTTCTCGAAGATGTTGAACATGCAAGTCCATGTTAGCACTATAAAGAAGAATATCATCGAAATAAACAACCACAAAAGTACCGATAAAGGGTCTGAGTACTTGATTCATGATACGCATGAATGTACTTGGCGCATTAGTCAACCCGAATGGCATAACCAGCCACTCATATAATCCTTCTCGAGTTTTAAAAGCAGTCTTCCACTCATCACCTTCACGAATTCTAATCTGATGGTACCCACTCTTCAAGTCGAGTTTGCTAAACACCTTTGCTCCACACAACTGATCTAACAAGTCATCCAACCTTGGAATTGGAAAACGGTATTTGACTGTGATTTTGTTGATGGCTCGACTGCCAACACACATTCTCCACGTTCCATCTTTCTTTGGAATCAGCAAGGCTGGTACTGCACAAGGACTTAGACTCTATCGGATCAATCCTTTATGTAGCAAATCTTCCACCTGACGACGAAGTTCTTCATGCTCCTTAGGACTCATTCTGTAATGCGCTTTATTTGGCAAGCTTGATCCAGGAACGAGATCAATACGATGTTGTATATCCCGGAGAGGTGGTAGCTCGTCCGGCAACTCGTTAGGAAAAATATCCATAAATTCCTTAATTAAAGGTTGAGCTGCAATGGGAATAATACTTTCATCCTGTTGTTCTTCTTTGCCAATCAACACATACAATTCACCTGCGTCTCCTACCTCATCTTCAAACTGCTTAAACGACAAGAGATTGGTAGCTTCTCCAGTAGTTGGTGTAGATGCACTCTCTTTACTGGGTACAAGTACTATACGTACGTCATTCCATAAAAAACTGTAGGTATTCTTATACCCGTCATGACTACTTTTCCTGTCAAACTCCCATGGACGACCCAACAACAAGTGACAAGCATCCATACTAGTAACGTCACACCATATTTTGTCTTTATATTTGTTACCAATTGAAAAAGAAATCAAGCAACGTTTGTTTACTTTTACCTCATTCCCTTTCTTAAGCCAAGAAAGCTTGTATGGATGTGGATGTGCCTTGGTTTCCAGCTTGAATCGTTTTACGACCTCTTCATCAACAATATTCTCGCAACTTCCAGGATCAATAACTAGACGACAAACTTTTCCTTCGATCGTACACGTCGACTGGAATATATTGTTACGCAACCAGCTGTCGCCCTCATCTTTTCGTGGAGTGAGACAACTTCTTCGGACTACAAAGTTCACTCCTTTATCTCCAGCAACTACTTCATCGACAGGGTCAGAATCATCCTCCTGATCCTCTTCGTAATCAGTTACCCAGCCATCTTCTTCACGGTCGTTTTCAGTGAAAAATACCTTGTTCGCTCGTTCTGTTTTTTGACAGTCACTGGCTTTGTGCCCATATTCTCCGCACTTATTACACCTACCTCCAAAAGTGGTAACTGGGGTTTTATTTGGTGTTGACGAAGAATTAGGTTTACTAGCAGTATTAGGTGTTGAAGTACTACGGTTACTTGCTGGAGATGCTGCCACATTGATACCCCAATTTATGCTTCTACGCCCTACTTGTTTCTCTATATGCCTTGCTCTATGATGTGCATCCGAAATAGAGCAGCAATCAAACATATTGAGTGTATCCTGATATTGTGGAGGGAGACCACCTATATAGCGAGCGACTTTTTGCTCATCTGACTCTGACAAGTCGTTAAGAGAAAGGAGTCGGTAAAAATCCTTGGTGTAGTCGTCTATAGAACGTACTCCTTTGCGTAGGTTTTGCAGCTGCTGGTACATCAATCCAATGTAGTTATGTGGTAAAAACTCCGTTCTCATGTGTTTCTTCAACTTCTCCCATGATACTAACTTCTGTTTTCCTTTGCGACTGCGTAGTAGCTTGTGTTGTTGCCACCACGAATTATCCCTCCCACGAAACATAGTTGCTACCAACGAAACTCGTTTGTTATCTGGTACTTCTTTGAATTCCAATACTTCCTCAACCGTATTCAACCAGGAGAGAAACTCTTCCGGTTCCAAACCACCATAAAATTCTGGGATCTCTACTTTTATTCCTGCCTTCCAGCGATCAAAATCCTCTCGTTGATTTATTCTACCTTCGCGATGCCCTCTAGCAAAAGGGTTAGCGTTATCATCTTCTTCTTCCTTATGAAGGTTAAACCGACCCAGCAAACCTTGGACATCTTCAATGAATTCTTCTCTAGATCTCCATGGAATAAAACCTTCTGGACCTCCTCTTCGACCTCGACGTCGACCCTGACCGATTGCTACTCTTGGTGGCATCTTATCAACCCTAGAATCGACTTTGCTCTGATACCAACTGATGCAGCGGATAATAATGATAAGAAAGAAAAGAAAGGTTTTGTTCAGACTTCAAATATTCCTAGGAATATCGACTATGAACAACGATAATTATTTAGACTTCGGTTTCCCGACTATAAACAATAATCGATTAAACTTGAACAAGTTTAAGAAAATAATTCTTATTAATCAAATTGAACTGTCCAAAGATAATACATAGAGGACTCTATTTATAGACTTGGGGAAAAACCCTAACTTGCTGGTCAAGAAAGGATGAAAAAACCCCTAAACCGACTCAAACCCTAATTTGCTATTTTTGGCAAATTTTGGTCGACATAAAATACTGAAAGTACTCATAAAATAAAACTATTTGCCGCAAACGGCGACCCAAACGGATTCCTAACGAAGTAGTTATTAAGAAAACAAAAACTTTCCTAAAATAGCAAAAACGCCTGTTTGAAACCCTAAACGATGGAATTTGGCTAAAATCTGAAGACCATGAGACGACGGAGTCCTCTCATGTCACGATCGTTGGCCCGTTTCTAATCAAATTGGACCCTTTTTGACCTAAATTACGACACTCGGGTCTATAGCCTCCATATAGGCTATAGCCTGTTCATTTGCATCAATTATGATATTCGGATCTTTAGTCTCCAAATAGGCTATAGCTTGCTCATCTACATTAATAATAAAACAACAACAATATACAAGGGCACAATATTTCTCTTCTATATCATGAAACATAATTACATTGAGACAGTAAAATTATATTCATCCATACAAGATCAATTATTTTATATTAATCAAAACAACTTTTTTTTTATTTTCTCATGTTAAGACTAATTTACCATGGCTTAAACATAATTCGGCAAAATTTCTCTTAGGTTTCACATTGGTATCCTTTGACTCTCTAAGAACAATTATAATATACATCCAACACATTCATTTTTATACTAAACATTAGCTGAGCTTCACTAGTTATTTATACCATTTTGAAATTTTATACTAATTCCTAAATTCATATTCACAACTAATCTTTATCACAACTTCAACACTGTCAAGTAAAAACATTAACAACTAAAACAATTCAAGAGTGTCCATTGAATAAAACTTCAATCCAAACTGAAATCAACCCTTATAAATAAGCTCCTGCAACTAAGCATTCAAAGTATTCTCTAATTTCCCGTAAACCATAAAATATCCACTAATCTTTAGTACAACTTCAACGCAATACCATTGAATATCAAGTAAAACCATTAACAGTTAAAACAATTCAATAATGTTCAATCCAAACCGAAACCAACCATAAAAATATGGACTAAGCGCCTGTAACTAAACATTCATTGTATATCAAAATCCATAAAGAATGGCATTTATTTTCAATCCATAAACACATAATTAATATAAAATAATCATCTCAGACTCCAATTCAAATTCTTCTACTATAACATATTTAAATTATTCTTCCACAATTTTCATAACATAAAACAATAAAGTTGATAAGTAAGAAATTATTACGTGTTGTTCATAGATTAAATCCATATTCCAAATCGATCTTAAAAAACCCTAAAGAAAATATACAAAAAATCGCACAACAGACTGAGATTTTCCGCTAAAATTCTTCGTTTCCAAACATCAAATCAATTAGAATTTAATAATAATATTAGAAACTAAGAAACCATTACGGCATTACATGTTCACTATTGTTGTTACATGTGTTTTTGAAAAAGAGGAAGAAGAAAAAGAACTGAAAAAATAAACAAAAAAGAAGAATAAGGTGGCGATTGTGGTAGTGTGAGTAGTGGTATCTGTGATAGTTAGTGGTGGTGGTCTCTGTAATGAAGACTTAAGAAGAAGATAATAAGTGAAAAGAGCTAAGAGAGACAGTGGACGAGTGAGAGTTAGAAATTTTTAGGTTACCTACATTCAACAAAAACGTCTAAGATTAAGTTTAATTTATGGTTAATATTACTTGGGTTTTTTCGGCTCAGTTCGGTCGGTATTTATAGTAATTCTGCTACTTATACCGAAGATCAAGGGTTATGGATTTTTTAAACTGTTACCAAAGACATTGATCTCAGATCGGCTTGATTCGGCCCAGGTTTTCACGATTTCTGACGGTTTTCTCGGTTTTCATGTGCTGCTTTAGAAATTGTGTACCTTTTAAGTTGGATTTCAGTCTTTATGTATAGGCAGAAAACAAATCTAGCTTTTGGGATTTGTAGTTATCTTAATAACCATTTCTATTTGTATGTATCTCATATAACCAACTAGATTTGCGCCTATCATATCTCATTTTAGTTGATATTTGTAGTAATCCTGAATAACCACCCAAAATCCATATTTATGTCTATTTTATCTTGTTTGAGTTAGGATTTGTAGTTATCTTAAATATCACAAAAGATCCATGTTTGTTTTATCCTCTTTCTATTAGGATTTATCGTTAAATAACCACTAAAATTTAACCTCATGCTAATAATATTAATCGTTTTCCTAACAAACAAACCTTATCTAATGATTTTTTTTTCCCTTAGGAGGGATAGTTAGGCTGCAGATCGAGCCATGGGTATTAGAGACTAACCTATGATTACATTGCTAGATTTATCTTTTATTGGGACGAAAGGACTGTTGGGCTCTGACAATAACCCATGTTGTGTTTACAAGATAAGTCATATTTAGGCTTCAACATAATAGATAATCGATATTGTGTTTCTACAATATGTCATGTTTGGGATTTTACGACAAGCTATATATTGTATTATTGAGAAGTCTATATATCCTCCACGTATACAACTTTAAGAGGGCACAAAAATTGGCCCCTCTTGATTCTTAATTTGTTAATGGATTAAGAAAATCAAGTTCCGGACACATCTACACATCGTATAGATAGAAATGCCCCGGCCCTTGGTGATTATAAGTTCCGGACAGATCGACACATCGTATAAGGTTGCACCTGGTGTCATGAGCCTCATTGTCGCGCTTGAAGTTTGGACGGAATCTGCTGATGTTGAAAACATGATTTTGTCAAGACTTGCTTCATGGTACGACATCTCGTTTACCTGATTCTTAGTAATGCTACGCAAAATATCCTCCAGTGAACAACATTATTCCTTCAACTTATCCTTGATGGGCCTACGAATATGCTTGATGAAATAAAAGCTTGGCTCCTACGATTCTCTAGGTTTGGTAAAAGAATAATCTTTCCTTTGATGCATGCTAGCTTTTACCATGCGACGTTGTCCTATTTGTGACACTTTTAGTGTTCCAATCCTTTTAAAATCCTTGAATTCATGTATTTAAATCTTTTTTGGACTCTAGTTTCTTCAAGATGTATCTGAATGCTTTTAGAGTTAGACATCCTCATGTATTTGTTTTTTGTGCAACTTTTGATAAATCAATTTTTTTTCCCGCAACATTAATAACCTGGCCGATTTAGGGCGGCTCAAAACTAATTTGGAACTACATAATAAAACAAAATAGGATTATCATGTAGTAATATGATAAACCCCTTAACAATCTATTTTTCATAATACTTAATATACCTTTTATTAACTAGTATTAATTAATTAGTTAATGTTACTGATTATATAGTTAGTATGTTGGAGATTAGTCTCTTTTAAAAAAAAAAAAAAAGATCGTGTTAGAGAAGAAGAAGAATTTAGGGGAACATTGAAACAAAACTAGGTCTTGATGAAACCCTAGATGATGATTTTTTAGAAGCAAATAAAGAATCTCACAACCCAAACATGTATTGTGTTATGAAACTCAAATATAAATTTTGTATGTGATAATAATTGGAAGAAAAACACTCTATTTTTGCATGAATTTAATGCTATTGCAGTACTAGAATTGGTGGATAAAGGAACATGATTTCTACCGATTGTAACTTCTATTCTTATTTTACCATATAATTGGTAGTGCGTTATTTCTGTAGACTACCGATTACGATATTTTTTTATTTTCCATTTTATGAATTTGGACTTCATACAATCAGTAGTTTAGTCATGAAGATTATCTACCGATTAGGACAGTAGCCCTAAATTCTAAAAATAATTAAATTTTAAAAATTTTCAAGTCGTGTAATCGATAAAAATTAACTAACATTATCTACCGATTACACTGATTTTTGTGTCCAGAAAACCTGACCATTTTAGGTGCTAATCGGCATATATTGATTTTATTTTCTACCGATTATGATAGTTGTTTTGTCCAGAGAATCAGTCTTGTGTGTGGGTTCTAATCGGTCGTTATTGGTTTCCAATTTCCAATCTATTGTTTCATAGTCGGCGCATATGTTGAATTCCGTGCTACTGATTATGATACATCATGCCGACATTTGAAGTGAAATAAAATGCAATTGATAATGAAGTAAACTCAAAAACAATTAACAAAATATTGTCTAAACTGAAGAAATGGGTTCATTCCTTACTATATAACATTGTGCAAAATAACTTAAAATACCCAGCAACAAAGAAAGAAAACACATCATAGACATTAAAAGGGATCAATCTCATTGATTTCATCGTCTTCTTCCACCCCTTCTTACTCCCTTCTTCTTCCCAACAAATTTTTCTTCTAACTTCTCCTCGGTTGGACCTATATAATAGCCATTTTCATTGTAATATGGGTTTACTCCACTGAAGTCCAAATCTCTGAAAAATAATCTTAGATCATAATCTTTTTCTTCATCTTCTTATTCAATGTAGTTGAGGGGATTCTGGTCATTATTTAAAGGATTATCATCACTGTTCGACCAACATACAAAATACAGATTATTGGCCATCCTCGTTAGAAAATCTTATGCGTTACTATTCTAGTTATTTTGCAAGGAGGATTTTAAGGAAAAGTACCCTTTTCCTTTTCTTTCTTAATCAGTTGGAGCCTAAATAATAATAATAAAAAAACACAACAAGTTGTAAACACATAAGAGACGGTTGTTGTATTTGAAAAAATCAACATGGTTCAATGCCTAAACATTAACGACAGTGACATTTCATTCTCAGAAGTCGCCAAGGTTAAAAAAATTTCACTCAGTTTTATTCGTCATGGTCTAGCTATTCCAAACATGACGACTATAATAACTATCAAAAGTCATCATGGTTCAAGGATTACAACCATGATGACTCTGTTAATGGTCTTTCGGTTACTATCAGCATCATCAAAAGTCGTCATGCTAAGTGAAAATAAAATATGACGACCAAAAGCCTCAAAATCACAATTTCCACTGATTTTAAACAATCGGTAGGTCGGGCTCACTCTTATCCACCGATTATGCATCATTTTTGGTATAGAAAATTTCAAGTTGTTGAAGTAAAGACAATCGGTAGATAAACCACCACTTATAACTATCAATTACAATATAGTCTAATTTTTTTTTTCAAAAGTTTAATTGGTAGATGTGTATCAAGACTTGTCTACCGATTAGTTAAGTTTTATGTTACTCAGATTGAATTATACTTTTTACACAATCTGTAGGAATTAGAAACAAATCTACCGATTATGGTAATATTTAATCCAGGAAAAAAAACAAGACATAATCGATAGATAAATAGAAATTCGATCTACAGATTAAGGATGATGTTCTTCAGAAATGAAGAACTTGCGAGGCATAATCGGTAGATAAAATCAACTTGGATCTACCAATTTTGCATCGTAAAAGAAAACCCTGGATTTTTTTTACTGTTGATTTCTTCAACTTAAGCAATAAAACCCAAAACTTGAATCAAACTTGCCTTTTTGATATTCTCTGAGAGTTATATTGTCAGAATCAGTGGACGATTGGTCTTTGATGTAATTTTAGAAGTGGTAAATAAAGGTTCGATTCTCGAACTTGTGAAGGTAATGATTTTAGAAAATATTAATTTAATCTAAACTAATAAAAATCAGGAAAATAAACTAGAGAATATTTTTAGAAAATATGGAGAAAACTAGGAATCAAGGTTCAGTTATTTCTAACAATCTATGTGATTAATCATGTAATTCTTTTTAACAATTTAATTCAAGTTTGCCAAAAATATGTTTCCTAAAAGCATAATTGTAAATCCTAAGCATGGGACATCAAGAGTAATTAACTAAGC
>JAJJMC010016440.1:5426228-5447327 GCA_023531435.1 Papaver californicum
CCGGCGTAAATCACTCTAACTTGATGTGTTTGAGTTGTTCTTGGACTGTTGTAGCTTTTGTATCAATTTGGAAGCAAAATAACTCGAAAATCACGTTGATTTTGAGTGTACAGTTGAAACGGTGTTGCTGCCGATGAGTCCCGATGAGTCACCGATCCAGCCAAGTTGACCCGCTGAGTTGGCCCGATCCAACTCAGCCCGATCCAAGGGTGTCCCTTATCCATTCTTGGGGTGCCAATAACACTTGTCCCGGGTGCCTTTATCACTTTTTAAGCCAATTTTTCCACAAATCTTTATTCTTCAAATGTACCTACAAAAGCATAAAAACACGTAATATTTGCAAAATCGAATACTAACTTAATAGAAACTAAGGTGCAATTTAGACACTAAAATGTGTCTATCAGTCTTCACTTTCATCTTCTTCTTCACGTTCTTCGTCGCCTGATAGGATTTTAGAATACCCTATATAAATAAACCGCAATCGCACGGTGTCTACAATGCAGACAACGGCAAGTACGGGTCGAACCCACAGGGAGCGGGGATAATAATTTAATCAATATCTCTAATCAACTAATCAAGAATAATATTTTTGGAATTTTAGATTTATGAATAAAATGATAAAACAAACAAATAATAAAATAATAAAATAAATCAAATAAGAGAAAAAGTAACCAGGGTTTTCAGTATCCACCACTATTTATATTTAATTACTGAAGTGAAACATAACTCCTAAATATTCATCTATTGTTCGTTCTATCGACATCACCTATTATATGTATTAGAGTCGCAAATGGCACTGGGACGCCCTAAGCATGGCGCATCAAAAGCTCTAAGTCTCATGCATACACCATCTAATTGCGTTAGCGAGAAAATAATACGAAACTAATTATAGGTTCACAAATAATATCTGACTCTTCTAAGCATACCCCATCTAAGGATTTAAACCAAGCATGAAATATCAAATAAGTAGACAAACATATTTTCTTTTCTATTAATTATGCGCATAGGTTACTGTATTGTACAGAACCGGTGAAGCAACAACTAATTTTATCATTAAATCAATAAATCAAAATAAAGAATTAATCTATTCAAATCATAATAGTCTGTACCAAATAATCAATTCAATTGGTCTAATACTTTAAATGGTTTCAACATAAAACCCTAAATACAAATTACTTAGCAAGACATGGGGATGAATTTCTTAAAATCCATAAAAATATTTAACAGTAATAGAGAGAAAGAATTAAACCCCAAAAGCATTCGATGTCCTTTCTTCTCATGTACAGTTTCCAACCCAAAAGAACGTATCAGAAGAAATCACTCTTCTCTACCTGACGCCTAGCTCTGCTTCTTTGTTGTCTCTTTCACACCTCCAAACCCAGACGCACAATACACACCCTGTTCTCTCTCCCTATCAGTACATTTCAACCACCTACTCATTGTACGCCTACTGACGCAGCCTTCCTTTTTTGTTTTTCCTGCGCCTCACGTTCTCTCTCCCTTCTTTCCCTGTCCGCCACCACAACCTCCCAGCAAAGTAAACCAAAAAGAGAAAGCTAAAATAAAAGTTAAGAAAAAAATTCCCTTCTCTCTCTTTTATACTTTCAAACATCAATCACGTGTTGTACCCTATTTTCTTTCTCACACACCTTCTCTCCCTAGCCTTCCAACCCTAGGTCTAGCTACCTATTTCTAGCTTTTCCTTCATTCTTTTTGTATCTCACCCTATCTTCCCTCACTAGGTATTTCTTCCTTAGTTTTCCTAGCCTTGTCTTCTAGCTATTCATTCCCTTCCATCTGCACACCAAGACCGAACAGACCCCTCACTTTCTCACGTGCCATCAAAAAGAACCCTCTTCCGCCTTTTCACCTTCTTTGTATGCTGGATATATACCAAGAAATCTCTATCACTCACGTTCCCTTGTCAGTTTGTCTTTCCACTCTTTTTGACCAAAAACAGAAGACACATGACCAGCCTTTCTTACTATGCCAGTCTGACCAATGGGTTCAATTATCTGTAAACTGGCCTGCTCTTTACGTCCACTTACAACCACCAAAAGGATGCCTAGCCAATGTAGCCACCATCCATACCGATTCTTACTATTCGTTGTAAACTCCACCAGTTAACAATTCCAAGACCCCACTGACCACGTCATCCCATGTCACGTCCTTATAGGTCTGTACATCTCTGTTCACTTTGTCTAAACGGTACAGTGTCTATGCTCATTGAAATATCTCATGCCATACAACTTCCTCTTCTATTTGAAACGAGAACAAGCCAAGCTTGTCTACTTCCCACTTTCTGTTAGTCATCCCATAAACATTGTTCCGTCATCAACAGATTTATCAGTTCGCGTTAACTTTCTACTCCAGCAACGTCTCAATCAAACTATCATCCAAGTTCATAGATTAAGCAATTTAGTCCATTTAATCATATTTATTTGTAACTATGATTTTTACGTATACAACCTGAAATAACATGAAAACACTAAAAATAGTACAAAACGATAACAAGAAAATATAGATAAAACGGTAAAAATGTATCAATTAAGTTCTTATCAAATACCCCCAAAACCTATATTTTGCTAATCCTCGAGAAAAAGTAATCTACAAATAAAGTAAAATCCTAACTCACTTTCGCAGGAATCGCGACTACATTTAGCATATGTAATAAGCCTTTAAACCCCTAAGTGGCCTTAGCGGACGAGTTTTGTCTCGTGAGGGTTTACAAGAGATATACCCACAAAATCTTTTACTCCAATTTTTATCTACATGTGAACGATCGAGGATAGATATTAAACAAGCTATTTAATTGGCGTACTAAATTCTTCGACTATATGAATCATTACCATGTATGAATCCAACTGATGTACACGAGTTTGCGCTCAACGTACTAAAATTCATATAAGAATGCAACTCTACTCAAATAATCATTAAATGTTCCAAAACTGGATGGAAACATTCACATTGCTCGAAATCAATCAAATTCAAACACGATGATAGATTAGAAAATGGATAAAGAAGTAATGAATGGTGCATATGTTGACTAAGGTGAATGGTGTTTCCCAAAATATTAGTATAAAGTCCGGCTCAGATGCTACTATTTTTATTATTATTATTTATATACATAATTTTTTTTTCTTTTTTCTTTTTTTTCACGATTACATGATTAGATTTTTTGAATCTAAGCGCATGCTCCTTTTCAGCAGATTACATGATAGTTCCCATGGATCCTGCATTCCACGCTTGCTTAGGCGATGGAAACAGGGAAAACACACACATACTGTTATCAAAGTATCAATTTTTTTTATTTTTTTTCAACAAAATTAAAATTCTAACGCATCCGAGCTACAACCTTATGACAATACTAGGGTCCCACCAAATCACTTAGAGAAATATAAAATTGCAAAAATAAAAACAAAAAGTGATATGGTTTTGATGATTCCGAGATATGCTTGTTCAATGATTATCATGTTATTTATAACACCTGAGTGCATTCAGATATGAATAGACCATTTAGATGGGTACACCAATTCCTATAGATAAGAGCTATGTTTCCATCTACCTAGAATGGTTAGTGTCATCCTGAATAATTCACAAGTTTCTAAATTTCGGAGTTTCTTTATTGGCATCAATTTTCAGAAACTCTACCCCAAACCTAAATTTAACATTGTCCTCAATGTTTCAAACCGTGCAACCTAGAATGGGTATGCAATATAAATATAAAAAGAGAGACAAATGTAAATCAAATAGAAGGGAATGGAAGATTTCACCTGATTGACGCAAGAAAAGCAGTATTCTCTGTAACACACATCAAACGATAGTAATAATAAAGAACACTAAAAATAAAAATAAAAAGTCAAAAAAGAAAATAAAAACAAGAAAATAAAAATCTACCTACTGGATATGTACAGAAAGAATCTCCATACACTAACAACCTGAAAATTTGGGGAACAACCCAAACTACAATATATACAAATGACAATTTCACAATTATATTATGGCGACACGGAGACACTGAAACTATCAAAAATAAGGGGTTACCCCCAAACCAAGTTTTTACTATACTTGGAGTGCGTAAAGAATATAATATGGGGATAAAATTGGGATTGGGAAATATCAATCGGTTCGTGCACAATGTCAAGAACAGGCAAGTCCTCTGGGTATTTGGATGCAAAGTGATCGAACAAAACTTGAGAATCACACAATTCTAACCCTAAATTAAGTAAGTTTTGGAAGTTTAGGGGTCTAGAAACAACCTCTAAGTCTGGTAAATGATCTTGTGAGATAGATTCATCTATGGAATTAGGAAAATCATCTACACAATCATCCGCAGGGTCATCTACATAGTCTGTATGGAACAGAGAGTCACTACAAGACTGATCAACATCAGCAAATAATTTCTGGCATTCCAGAACTCTCAATCTTTGTTCTAAACTAGGCGGTCTTTGTTTATAATACTTCTCATACAACATTAGAGGTGATTCTTCACTTACCAGAGGTGAAGCAAAAACTTCTTTATGCCGTGACCGATTCATATATTCCCTCGGTGTCATCTTAGATGACGTCTCCTGCAAAAGAGTCATCATCCTCGGTAAATTACCTGAAAAAGAGATACTAAAACACAAAACGAGTCAAATAGAACTAAAAATCATAATATAAAAATATATGCAAAATAAAAATAAATAAAATAAAAACCTAAACTACGATTAGAAAATCAAAAATACTAATTACAATATCTCACAACCGCTCCCCGGCAGCGGCGCCAAAAATTGATAGGATTTTAGAATATCCTATATAAATAAACCAAAATCGCACGGTGTCTACAATGTAGACAACGGCAAGTACGGGTCGAACCCACAGGGAGCGGAGACAATACTGCAATCAATATCTCTAATCAACTAATCAAGAATAATATTTTTGGAATTTTAGATTTATGAATAAAATAATAAAACAAACTAAAATAATAAAATGATAAAATAAATCAAATAAGAGAAAAAGTAACCAGGGTTTTCAGTATCTATCACTATTTCTATTTAATTACTGAAGTGAAACATAACTCCTAAATATTCATCTATTGTTCGTTCTATCGACATCACCTATTATATATATTAGAGTCGTAAATGTCACTGGGACGCCCTAAGCATGGCGCATCAAAAGCTCTAAGTCTCATGCATACACCATCTAATTGCGTTAGTGAGAAAATAATATGAAACTAAATATAGGTTCACAAATAATATCTGACTCTTTTAAGCATACCCCCATCTAAAGATTTAACCCAAGCATGAAATATCAAATAAGTATACAAACATATATGCTATCCTATTAATTCTGCGCATAGGTTACTGTATTGTACATAACCGGTGAAGCAACAACTAATTTTATCATTAAATCAATAAATCAAAATCAAGAATTAATCTATTCAAATCAGAATAGTTTGTACCAAATAATCAATTCAATTGGTCTAATACTTTAAATGGTTTCAACATAAAACCCTAGCTACAAATTAATTAGCAAGACATGGGGATGAATTTCTTAAAATCCATAAAAATAATTAACAGGAATGGAGAGAAAGAATTAAACCCTAAAAGCGTGTGATGTCCTTTCTTCTCCTGTACAACTTCCAACCCAGAAGAACGTATCAGAAGAAATCACTCTTCTCTACCTGACGCCTAGCTCTGCTTCTTTGTTGTCTCTTTCACACCTCCAAACCCAGACGCACAATACACACCCTGTTCTATCTCCCTATCAGTACTTTTCAACCACCTACTAACCTCTCTCCTTGTACACCTACTGACGCAGCCTTCCTTCTTTGTCTCTCATGCGTCTCACATTCTCTCCCCTTTCTTTCCCTGTCCGCCACCACAACCTCCCAGCAAAATAAACCTAAAAGAGAAATCTAAAGACTAGTTAAGAGAAAAGTTCCCTTCTCTCTCTTTTATACTTTCAAACATCAATCATGTGTTGTACCCTATTTTCTTTCTCATACACCTTCTCTCTCTAGCCTTCCAACCCTAGGTATAGCTACCTCTTTCTAGCTTTTCCTTCCTTATTTTTGTCTCTCACCCTAGCTTCCCTCACTAGGTATTTCTTCCCTAGTTTTCCTAGCCTTGTCTTCTAGCTATTCATTCCCTTCCAGCCGCACACCAAGACCGAACAGATCCTCACTTTCTCACGTGCCATCAAAGAGAACCCTCTGCCTCCTTTTCACCTTATGTATGATGGCTATACACCAAGAAATCTCTCTCACTCACGTTCCCTTGTCAGACTGTCTTTCCACTCTTTTTGACCAAAAACAGAAGACCCATAACCAGCTTTTCTTATTATGCCAGTCTGACTAATGGGCTCCATCATCTGTAAACTAGCCTGCTTTTTACGTCCACGTACAGCCACCAAAAGGATTCCTTGCTAATGTAGCCACCATCCATACCAATTCTTACTATTCTTTGTAAACTCCACCAGTTAACAATTCCAAGACCCCACTGACCACGTCAGCCCATACCACACCCATATAGGTCTTTACATCTCTGATCACTTTGTCTAAACGGTACAGTGTCTACGCTCATTGAAATATATCACGCCATCTAACTTCCTCTTCTATTTGAAACGAGAACAAGCCAAGCCTGTCTACTTCCCATTTTCTGTCAGTCATCCCACGAACAATGTTCCGTCACCAACAGATTTATCTGTCTGCGTTAACTTTCTACTCCAGCCATGTCCCAATCAAACTATCATCCAAGTTCATAGATTAAGCAATTTAGTACATTTAATCATATTTATTTGTAACTATGAGTTTTACGTATACAACCTAAAATAACATGAAAACACTAAAATCAGTACAAAACGATAACAAGAAAATATAGATAAAACGTTAAAAATGTATCAAATAAGTGCTATCATCGCCTTTATAAACATTCGCTTTCGATTGAATAATACCATTTTCTGGATTATTTGTTTGCGTAACTCGAGTAGTTTTAGTCATTGTTATATAAAAGAATCGACGATGATTTGATTTCGTCTCAATCGGTAGAAAATAAGGAGAAAAGAAGGAGAAGAGTTTGTATAAAATGAAAATGAAATGGATTGATTTAGGTTTAAAGTTTAGTGAAAGAGTAGGATAGATATTTACTCACCACTAGGACACCCCTTAACCAACTTTATGGATGGGTTTAAATAAATATTCCTAAATTAGTTTTGAGCAGCCCTCAAATTAAAAAGGATTAATAACGCCTTTTTTATTGATAACTAAAATTTTAGTTATCAGTACTATCTTGTCGAATACACTTCCTTTCATATATAGCGACCAACACCTTCTTTATTGATAATTTTTTATAGTAATATATGGTGGACTAGATGATGTGGCTGACGATCCAAGTGTCATGTTGCATGTAACCCCACCTGCACATAAGACATATGTAACACTACCTCACATACATAGTAACACTTGTAATAGCTAGAACTATCCCTTTCATGTACTTGTAAGAGAAAGCGATGAATAAAAACTGTTGATTCTCTCTTCTTTTCATCTTTATCTTTCTCTTGCTACAATTAACTTCATCTCGTTGCTACAACCAATTAAGAATTAATCCTTCACAAAAATTTAACTCTTCATCTTTATTGGTTCTTGATTAAATACTTCTTTCCTAAATAGGTATATCTCAACAATTCTTTTACTTATAACATGAAAATCCGTTATCATATTTAATTATGTGAAATTAATGCTTGTCCTTTTGTCTTTTTTTATTTATGACATGAAAAGAGTTATCTTTGTGATAGTTCAAATTTTGGTTTCCTTGTTTGAAAAAAAGAGGAAAATCCTTCTTTTTTTAACACATGCATGTTTGTCTTTCTACTGAAAGTGACATGTTGTCTTCCTTCTCTCTAATAATGATATTTCTATATCTTTACCTTATAATACTTGTTATTCATGAGAGTGATAGCTTGTCTTCTTTTCTTTTTTTGCACTTATCACATGAAAATGATATTAGTATCTCTTGATAAATAAAAGTTTATTGAAAGACCAAAATTTATTTTGAAACCCATCTGATTTTGTCTCAAACATATCAAAATAAATTATATTACTCTTATTATACTACTTTTTCTTTGACTTTTGAAAAACATGATACATGTATGTATGCTATTTACTCTTGAAATGAAAAAACATGATGTCATAATTTTGTATTATATTACTTCCTATTTGTGTACTAGGTTATGATGTCATGATTTTGGTTCATCGTTTAGTAATAAAGATTGGGTGATATATAAACGTAAGAATATATTATTGTAGATGTTATTCATGCTATTTTAAGGCCATCGTATGATGTTAAACCATTTTTTAATGCATCTTGCCTTAGTGGAATGCCCACTTGCCATGCTGAAATGGAAAGTTAGTCAGGTCATCCTCTTGTATCAATTACCATCCATCATTACAGGGTCATATGCTCAGGTATCACTTTTGCTGGGTGTGATTGATCGCTATGATCAGAGTGATCATGAATGGCTTCGATCTGTATTTCCCGATAGGCTGCCATGTCTCCATGTGTATCTGTGTTCCACATTCTCTTCTTAAATATCCATAACATAGCCTAGCACACTACGGCTTATCTACTTGATGTCTACATGAATGCCAAGAATCCCACATAATGCTCAATCAAATTTAAAGTTTGAAAATTTATGTCAGTCCACAATTTTGCTGCTAATAACATTCAAGTGTTTCAACAATTAGATGAGATATTTTTACAGCTATATTGATAAAATACTTTGTCATATTGCTCCCTTCCAACAATAGAGTGGAAAGAACACAATCATACATTTTTGTACATAATGGAGATTCCTGAAGAGGAGTTACGCCAATACATATAAAATGACCATTAGTAGAATTTTTGTGGCTAAGCTACATTAGTACAATCCATATCAAACCAATCATATTTCCCACCAAGGTATAAAGCGTGTTGGCTTTTGATTTAATGAAACACGTTAATGACAAAACACTTGCAACCGATACATATATTTAATCAAACCCGTTAACACCTCTAGGCTTTTAAGTATGCCGCAAGATGGCATATACCACTTGTAAAACAAAAATGTATGTGTACAGTCAGCCTCCCTCTCCCCTTCCCTCAGACAGTCACAGTAAGCATAGTTCAAAGTAAGGCATACCTCTATGTTATGTGTGTTCAAATCACTAATAATATTATAATGTTACCGTAAACACCTGGTAAGGCATATTTATCATGTAAAATCATATGAAGGAAAATCGTTGAGAAGTATAATTACCTCAGAGAGATATGTGAAGAAGCTTAAAATTTTGATCAAAACAAAGACATTTTCTGTTCCTTAAGTCATTTTCTGATATCTATTGATTCTTAAAATTTCTGATAATTTGATTTGTTCTGCTCCTTAAGTCATATTCTGTTGTAGAAAATGAATTTGAAATGATTTTTTAAATTTAAATTGTTAGTCTTGGTAGGAATGGATCTTAGGATCAATGGGTTACTAAGAGACACTAGCTCATTTATTGGGTAGAAACATCATTTCTATTTTCACTGTTTTGTGAATGAAGAACCTTTAGTTAGTCCCATATTGGACAAATTAGAGATATGTTCTCCCTTTATTACCACAAAATTTGCAACTAAGGTAGGGCCATTAGGGTTTAGAAGCTTTTGTGGTTGGGGGAGGACTAATGCAATGGGCTAGTTGATTCACACTTGCTTGGCGTGTGCTTGGCGTGAGCGCGCGTGTGCCTGACTACGGTTCAATCAAGACTTACCATTTTTGAAAATAATTTCCTAAAATGAAAATATTCTTAACGTTTTAATTACCGTGATTAATGCACGAAATTAATTCTAATTAATTCAAAATTTATTTTCTTCTCAAAGTTTTTCCTATAAAAGAAAAACAAGTTTTTCATTTCAACTCACTCCAGAGCAGGCTACTATACCTAGCTCTTTTCCCCTCTTCTCGCTTTGTATTGCGCACTTGTGTGTTTATTTCCCTTCCACTATAAATTGTTGTTAAGTTCTAGAGGGTGACTAGTATTGTGCTTATACTAGTCATAACGGGCAGTTCTATCCTGGACACATCTCCTCTGTTGGGGTATAGCATCTCTCATTTTTGAGGAGTACCCGAGGACTATTGTGTTAAGGACAATTTGCTGAGCAGGTGGCTCTGTCCTAGTGTGTGCATCAATATCAGAGTGTTTATCATTTTTCTAACGATAACAGTTTTTTTTCTGTTTAGTGTTTTTCCATTGTTGCAGATGCAACAATCTTAACACAATAGTATTTCTTCTGTTTCGATGGATAAAAGGGATATTACAGATTCTACAAAGTATGCCTAATTGGTTAACCAGGCTTGACCGTTCCATGGAAGAAGTAGATGCAGATTTATTAGATTTGTGGAACCGTTTGTACTTGTAAATAAGTTGAAGACAAATTTAATTTTGGACGGGTGTAGCAAAAAGATACATTTGTACTATACTGGATGTCAACTCCTCTCCAGTCAAATAAGTTGTTGCATGCATATAATGATATTTCCTTACTTATTACTCTGATAGCGTACAAACAGAACAAATGGGAAATGTGGTGACGACATTTTATTGGGCTAAGCGAATAAGATGACGACATAATGAAAAATTAATGGGAAATGTTATTTGAAATCAATTTCATTGATCGTATGCCGGGATTTTAATTATAGATTTGTTCTTTGTTAAATTCTTGGCTTTCATATGGAAAGAATATTATTTGATTGAAAAAAATTTAATTTTGAGAATTTATACATCAATTAAGAGAAAGTTATTGCTGGAATATTAATGGTGGGGTTAAAACATTTTTTAAGGATATCTTTTAGACGGAGTTGATGTAGGCTATGGACAGGTGGCAGATAAAGTCCGCAGAGATGAACGTGTCTCTGTTATAGAGAGAACAAATTTGAAATATTCTTCAAAATGGATTTATGCAGTATTTTGGAGGATCCTGCCTAAGAATTATCTACCATCCAAATGGGATTACGGAGGTAGTTTTCTTGATCGTTCTAAAGGAAGCAACATGAAACTGAATATGGACGAATCATAATATACAGGTATGATATCTTAATTATAGTGTGAATCATAATATACAACAATATATGAAACGTATGCATGTTGTCTTGAAACTATTAAAACGGTTATTATAATACACTCAAATTAACAACCGTAGGTTACATTTGATGAAACGCTGTTATAATGCACTAAAATCAAGACAATTATTTCACGCATAATGAAACGTTGTTATCATGCACTAAAAATGATTTTACTTGGATCATGTATATGATTAATATATATTGAGCATGCGTGGGGTGTTGATTATATGATTATAAATATATCATGTACATGTTATATTTTGGCAATATTTTATAGAAATCGTAAGGATTTTAATTATAAGAAAAATAATGATGATTGGTCTGAAGTCAATCTGGTAACCAATGTCAGAGACTGGTGGGTAGACTCTGGTGCTACCAAGCATGTCTGCGAAAACAAAGATATGTTCACCTCCTATCAGAAGGTAGGGGAAGGAGAAAAACTCTCAATGGTAACTCGTCTGTAGCACAGGTTGTGGGAAAAGGCAAAGTTAGGCTGAAGCTCACTTCTGGCAAAACTCTCACATTGAATGAAGTTCTTCATGCTCCGGACATCTGTAAAAATCTTGTATCTTGTGGTTTGTTAGATGATAAGGGTTTTAAAGTAGTTTTTTAAATCCGAGAAAGTTATTGTAACTAAGGGTAAAGACTATGTAGGGAAGGGTTATAAGACTGGATGCCTTTACAAATTAAATGTAACCTCTATTTATATAAATAAAATTGATTCTTTTTATGTTTGTGTGTCATTGAATGTTTGGCATGGTAGACTTAGTCATGTTAATTATAAGTCAATAAACAACTGGCGAGCATAGGCTGCATTCCCAAATTAACTTTGAAAAATGAACATAAATGTGAAATATGCATAGAATCAAAATATGCTAAAAAGTCTTATAAGAAAAATACTCAGAGAAATTCTAAACCATTAGAATTAATTCACACAGACCTAGTTGACATGAAATCAGTTCAAATTAGAGGTGGTAAAAAATGGTTTGTCATATTCATAGATGACTGTACTAGGTACTGTCATATTTATTTACTTAAAGGTAAGGATGATGCCTTAGAAGCCTTTAAGATATATAAATTAGAAGTTGAAAACCAAATGAGTACTACCATTAAAACCGTTAGGTCTGAACGTGGTGGTGAATATGGAATCCCTATAGGAGATTTCTGCATGTAACATGGTATTATTCATGAAGTAACCCCTCCTTGTTCACCACAATCTAATGGTGTGGCTAAACGGAAAAACCGAATTCTTAAGGAGATGATGAATGCTATGTTAATTAGTTCAGGACTACCTGCGAACTTGTGAGGGGAAGCCGTCCTCTCAGCTTGCTATGTTCTGAACAGAATACCCTTTAAAGGATCAGACAAATCTCCATATGAATTATGGAAAGGTAGGCAATCCTCTTATGCATACTTCAAAGTGTGGGGGTGTTTGGCTAAGGTTTTTATCCCTCCACCTAACATGACCAAGATATGACCCAAAACTGTTGATTATATCTTCATAGGGTATCTGATCACAGTACTGCTTATTGATTTATGGTTGTGAGTTCTGATGTTTCAGAAATTGGTATGAACACCATTATGGAATCTAGGGATGTTGTGTTTTTTGAAAATATTTTTCCTTTGAAATCTGAATCTCACATGATATGTGTTGATCCCCTAGATGTACCTTCTTCTAGTCATACCTTACCTGTAGAAGAAGATGAACTTGTTTTTGAGCCCAGAAGAGGCAAAAGACTTAGAGTTGAAAAATCGTTTGGGCCAGACTTTATAACTTGTTTAGCTGAGACTGATCCACAGACTTATAGAGAAGTCATGAATTCTTCTGAAGCTCCATGGTAGAAAGAATCCATTATTAGTGAAATGGATTCCATTATTCAGAATGAGACTTGGGAGATTGTAGATTTACCTATAGGGTGTAAACTCATAGGTTGTAAATGGATCTTCAAAAGAAAACGTAAAGTAAATGGAACTGTTGAAAAATAGAAAGCTAGATTAATAGCTAAAGGGTATAAACAAATAGAAGGTGTAGATTTCTCTGACACTTTTTCACCTGTTACGAGAAGTACTTCCATTAGGATATTAATTGCTATCGTTGTCATTCATAACTTAGAGATACATCAAATGGATGTAAAAACAGCTTTTCTAAATGGTGAATAGATGAAGAAATATATATGGACCGAGGGCTTTGTAGTGAAAGGTTGTGAAAACAAAGTTTGTAAAATGAAAAAATCTTTGTATGGCTTGAAACAATGGCATGAAAAATTTGATCATGTAATGATCTCTAGTGGTTTTAAGATAAATGAATCTGACAAGTGTGTTTATACTAAACTTGTGAATAATGCCTGTGTGATTGTATGCTTGTATGTTGATGATATGCTTATACTTGGTACAACCATAGATGTAATTAATTCCACTAAGAACATGCTAAATGAGAACTTTGACATGAAAGACTTAGGCCCTGCTGATGTAATATTAGGGATGAAGATTAGAAGAGAGTCTAATGGATATAGTCTTAGTCAATCTCATTACGTTGAATTTGTACTTAGAAAATATAACCGGTTTAATAGCAAACCTGCTTGTACTCCATATGATCCTTGTTGTAGACTCAAGAAGAACAAGGGTAATGGAGTTTCGCAACTTGAGTATTCACGTGTCATAGGAAGTCTGGTGTATTTAATGAACTGTATGAGACCATACATTGTCTATGATATAAGTAGGTTAAGTAGGTATACATGTAATCCAGTACACTTTAAACTTTTGTTTAAATTATGAGAGATACCCTGCAGTCCTTGAAGGATATTGTGATGCAAACTGGATAGCAGACTCAGAAGAGTCTAAGTCTACGAGTGGATACGTTTTCACTCTAGGTTGTGGGTTTGTATCTTGGAAGAGTTCCAAACAGACATGTATCGCTCGATCCACTATGGAATCCGAGTTTATTTCGTTAGATAAAACATGAGAGGAAGCCGATTGGCTAAGATGCTTTTTAGAAGACATTCCTCTCTGGCATAGGCCTGTGCCAGCTATATCTATACACTGTGATAGTAAGGCTGCAATAGCTAATGCTAAAAACAACAGTTATAACGAAAAATCTATACATATTCAGAGAAGACAGAATTCTCTAAAATAACTAATCTCAACTGACGTTATTTCTGTTGACTTTGTGAGTTCTAAAGAGAATATCGCGGACCCTTTGACGAAAGGATTGTCCAAGGAGATAGTTAGTAAAGCATCGAGGGGGATGGGGCTTAAGCTCATCAATTAAACTTGCCATGAAGGACACTCAACCTTGCTGACTGGAGATCCCAAGATCAAGGTTTCGAATGAGACAACTAATTTGTGGTGGGTTAAAGGAAACATTATCAGAGAATTTCATTCTCTGTCCCTTCCCTATGGTGTACACGTGATAGTGTGACTACATGTGAGGATGACTTATCATTAAGTCCTAATGAGTTCTATAGTTTCAATTTAAGATTGAAGTGGGGTGTAGCAGTAAACACTCTTGATAGAACTCACCTATCTGAATGAGGAAGTGGGTCGCTTCCTATGAGAACCGAGCTGATTCTCTGGAGCATTCTGAGAAACGGGATATGTCCAGGGCCAAAATGGACACAACGACATGAACTTAACAGCACCTAGAGAGATATCTCGCGTGGAAGTTATTGATGAACTACACCAAACGATGGCAGTTCAAGACATCGCGTTCACTGTCCATCAAGTAGTTCCGGTAACTTCTCACTAAGCAAAGGTTCAAGACCTTATGGACACCTATTGCCTAAGAGGTATTTCTTGTTTTCTGATTTCTGATTTTTATCGGTTTCTTCATTCATGTGGGGGATTGTTGGAGAAAATGAATTTGAAATGATTTGTTAAATTTAAATTGTTAGTCTTGGTAGGAATGGATCTTAGGACCAATGGGTCACTAAGAGACACTAGCTCATTTATTTGGTGAAAACATCATTTCCATTTTGACTATTTTGTGAATGAAGAACCTTTAGTTAGTCCCATATTGGACAAACTAGAGATGTGTTCTTCCTTTATTACCACAAAATTTGCAACTAAGGTAGGGCCCTTAGGGTTTAGAAGCTTTTGTGGTTGGGGGAGGACTAAGGCAATGGGCTAGTTGATTCACACTTGCTTGGCGTGTGCTTGGCATGAGCTTGACGTGTGCTTGGCGTGAGCGGGCGTGTGCCTGGCTACGGTTCAATCAAGACTTACCATTTTTGAAAATAATTTCCTAAAATGAAAATATTCTTAACGTTACCGTGATTAATGCAAGAAATTAATTCTAATTAATTCAAAATTTATTTTCTTCTCAAAGTTTTTCCTATCAACTCACTCCAGAGCAGGCTACTATCCCTAGCTCTTTTCCCCTCTTCTCGCTTTGTTTTGCGCACTTGTGTATTTATTTCCCTTCCACTATAAATTGTTGTTAAGTTCTAGAGGGTGACTAGTATTGTGCTTATACTAGTCATAACGGGCAGTTCTATCCTGGACACATCTCCTCTGTTGGGGTATAACATCTCTCATTTTTGAGGAGTACCCGAGGACTATTGTGTAAAGGGAAATTTGCTGAGCAGGTGGCTCTGTCCTAGTGTGTGCATCAATATCAGAGTGTTTATCATTTTTCTAACGATAACAATTTTCTTCTGTTTAGTGTTTTTCTATTGTTGCAGATCCAATATTTTCATCACGGTAGACACTTACAAAAACATTGACAGGCTATCACTGACACCCTTACAGTTTTTCTAATATTGCATGTGAAAAATAAGCATATGTGTGAAGATTAATACCTCGCTATGCATTTTTACATGCATTAACATGTTCTCAAAATGCTTAGTGTATATTGTTTTAATCCAAAGACTCCATCGACCCCGAATCTGCCAACTCCTTAGTTAATTCGCCACAACAACCAGTTTTCTACGATTTTGTTATATTCAGTACCCATGTTAAAATTAAAATGATAAATTAGCATTTTTATTATTTATTTTATTTTAGCATAATAAAATTTGTTTTTGATATGTAACCAATTTTCCTTTATACGTTTTCCATGTTCCTTTTGATCATCTGCGATGCCAGGTACTTTACCGTTCTTACCACATAATCCATACTTGGAACCTGCCCGAATATATCATTTTTGGTTAGCAAGAAAAAATATTATTTTAATATATATTCAATTCTAAAAATCATAAAATGTAACTTTTTTTTCTTGTATATGTTTCGTTGTCCTATTGAAGTTTTTCTTGGTTGTATTGATAATTTGATGTAGTGGTTATTCGCAGAAGTATTGATGCCGGCAATGTTAACCACCTCTTCTCGGATTTGAATTTGCGTACGGGTTATTTGATTTCTGTCTACAATCCTTGGGACTTATATAGAGATATGTTATCAATAAATTATATTATTTGTTCAAATGTGACCAAAAATATATTTTCTTATGATTCTCTTAAATGTGATGAATAACGTAGTTAAAACGCATATATTTCCAATGAGTATCAATAGAGATTTTGTTCTCGTTTAATAAATGATAATTGTGTTGCAGTGCTTTAAATTTACGCGCATCAAATTCTTAGTTTCACCATTACTATAAAGCTAAGCTTCAATAGTTTGAAGATTTCTAACAAAGAAGGTAACATAATGGAAATATTGATTCGACAACCTTAATATAGAACTTGGTTACTGTAGAGAAAAAAAAATACAACAGACTATAGAGGGTACCATAACATTCCATATAACAAACGTAAGAGAAGTTTAGTATATATGACTACGTGAATAGTTACATGCCCAGATTCATATGTTCACACACTGATATAAATATTAAGTTGGACCAATTTTTGGAGGATAATAGTGAAATATTATCAATTCATTGAATTCATTCTATTAAAAAGTCCTTGACTGTACATTATGATACATTTTTATATACATCTTATAACAGATGAGGAATTGCTAACATAAGCTATAACTAATGCTAACCTACACTAGACAGCTGTCTTGATGACAGTTGTGTGCCAGCTTGTGCCAGATGTACATTCCAGATGATGTAAAAAGAGTGTAACTGTAACCAGGCCATTATCCCCCCTCAAACTGTGTGTGATGTATGGAACAGACACCCAGTTTGTGTCGCAGCTGTGTGAACCTAGGACCTGTGAAACCTTTGGTGAATATGTCCGCAGATTGATCAATAGTAGAAATATAGGTAATTTTGAGATTATTTTCTTGAATTAATTCCCGAACGAAATTATAATCAATGGCAATATGCTGCATCCTTGTATGCAAGACCGGATTTGATGAATAGGAGATGGCGCTTATGTTATCACGCAGCAATGATGGTGGCTTATGAAATGAAACAGTCATTTCTGTTAGTAGTTTACATACCCACATAACTTCTGCTGCTGTGTCTGCTAGGCTCCAGAACTCTGCCTCAGTGGATGAACGGGCCACAGTCCTTTGCTTTCTGTTGGACCATGAAACTGGATTAGCACCCAAAAATAAGACATAACCTCTTGTGCTTTTTCTCGTGTCTATGTCCCCAGCCCAGTCTGCATCACTGTACCCCTGAACTGTGTTTAAGCCCCTTTTGAATAGAAGACCATAATCAACAGACCCCTTTAGATATCTGAGAATTCTCTTGGCAGCAGTATAGTGATCTGTTATAGGTGCCTGCATAAACTGTGACACCTGATTAACAGCATAAGTGATCTCAGGTCTTGTCCAAGTTAAATACTGTAGACCCCCAACCAAGGACCTGTATGGTGTTGGATCTGACAGTTGTGTACCAGCAGTCTGCTGGATTTTGAATGTTGCAGCAATGGGAGAAGAGCATGGTTTTGCACCAGTCATACTATGCTTCTCAAGAAGATCTAAAATGTACTTAGTTTGACTTAGAAATAAGCAGTTGGACGATCTTTTTACCTCTAATCCCAAAAAATAATGCAAGTTACCCATGTCTCTGACAGGAAAGTGCAGTTGCAGCTGTTTGATGAAGAATGCACAGTAAGAGGCAGAACTGCTTGTGAGTAAGATATCATCTACATATACTAAAATGTAGGTGATTTTTGAAGTATCTTTTTGTATAAACATGGATTTATCTGCTGTACACATCACAAAATTGTAAGAAAGCAGTACCTTGGTTAACTTGGCATACCAAGCACGTGGTGCTTGCTTGAGACCATAGAGGGATTTGTTTAACTTGCAGACATGTGTTGGATAATCCTTATCTACAAAACCTGGAGGTTGTGTCATGTATATATCTTCTTCAAGATCCCCATGAAGAAAGGCATTACTGATGTCTAATTGTGTAATATCCCAGTTATTGTTGACAGCTGTGGTTAATAAAATTCTGATGGTTGTTGCCTTGGCTACAGAGCTAAACGTTTCATAATAGTCCAGGCCTTCCTGCTGGTGAAAACCTTTGGCAACAAGCCGTGCCTTGTATCTGGATATGGTTCCATTAGGATTATACTTAAGCCTAAAAACCCACTTACACCCAACTAAGTTCATAGAAGGATCAAATGGAACTTTGAACCATGCATTTGCGCTTTCTAAAGCATTGTATTCCTCTACTAAGGCTTGCCTCCAGTGAGGGTTTTTATTTGCCTGTGTAAATGTTGTAGGAGTTTCTGGAGGTATCTGATTAGTGATGGTGGCAGACAGAATATGTTTAGTTGTGTATGTTTTTGGTTTATGTATTCCTGACTTTCCTCTGGTTTGCATGTTATGATTGTTTTGAACTATGGGTAATGGTATAACAGATGCAGATGATGTAACAGGATAATCTGGTTGTTCAGTAGATAAAGATGGAGAGATACCTGGTGATTGCACAGACTTAGAAGTTGCTTCAGAGATAAAAGGATCAATCAGCTTTGTTGGGACATTAGAGACAGCATTCGAAGTACTCTTTAATGGAAACACTGATTCATTGAAAGTAACATGCCTAGAAATGTATATTCTACATGTCTCTGTATCTAAACAGTTATATCCTTTCTGAGATGAACAGTAACCAATAAAGACACAAGGTAAGCTTCTGGGTTCCAATTTATGATTGGTATAAGGTTTTAACCATGGGAAGCACAAAGAACCAAAAGTTCTCAGATGATGATAGTCTGGAGGCTTGTGATATAACTTCTCAAATGGTGATTGAAAACCTAAAGATTTCTTTGGTAGCCTGTTAACTGTATAATTTGCTGTTTCAAAAGCCTCTACCCAGTAAGTATTACCAATCCTGACTGTATTAGTAGTGTTCTGCTAACATCCACAATATGCCTATGTTTGGATTCAGCCACTCCATTTTGCTCTGGAGTATGTGGACAGGTAAACTCACGTTTTATTCCATGAAAAGCAAGATAGGATACCAGATGATGATGTATAAATTCACCTCCACCATCTGTCCTAATGGTTTTAATACTGCAGCCAATATGTTTTTCAATAAATGTCTTAAAATAGTAGAAAATATTCTGAAATTGAGCTTTATCATAGAGAGGGAAGAACCAGCAGAATTTGGTGAAGTCATCTATGATTGCTACATAGTATTTATAACCTTTTCTAGATATTACAGGACTGGGTCCCCATAGATCAAGATGTAATAATTCTAGAGGTTTTGTACTAACACTAGTAGAAGATGAAAAAGGTAGTTTATGTGTTCTTCCAAGAGCATATGAAGTACAAGTTATTGGTTTACCTATGACTGAAGGAAGTGCCAGAACTTTAGAGATACACTGCATAGTCTTGAATGAGGTATGCGCCAGCCTGTTGTGCCATATTTCAAAAGTATTTGAAGTGGTAGTAGTTGAGTAATCCCTGTGTGACCTTTGTGGCAAGAACTGAATAGGATAGAGTCCATCACTTTGGGGTCCTTCTAAAAGAATCCTCCCAGTTGCCAAGGCCTTTACAGAAAAACCATCATATGTAAAAGTTATAGAACATTTATTTTCTTTAGTAAACTGATGAACTGAGAGAAGGTTCTGTGTTGTTGTAGGAACAAGAAGAATATTACTTAGAGTAAAGTAATGTGTTGGTGAAGACTTAATAGAAGAACCATAATGAGTTATATCCATACCTATTCCATTAGCTGCATGTATCTGGTCCTGCCCTTCATAACTGTTTGAGACCTGTAACTCATACTTATTTGGTGTGATATGTGAGGTAGCTCCACTGTCTACATACCAAGGTTTTTCTTCTGTGACAGCTGTAGAAACTAGCACCGCTGACTGTTGATGTCTTGGATAAGTTGAAGTATTGTTTCTGTTGAAACAATCCAGAGCTCCATGGCCATGTTTGTTGCAGATTTGACATACTATTGAAGATTGGCTAGGATGTCTAAAATCACTAGCAGATCGTGACGGTGATGTATATTGTCTGTATCCTAGACCCCTTCCTGAACTGATGTAAGGTCTTCTTGGTGTATTTCCTGGTCTGAATGAATTTGAGAATTGAGATGGTGGATGTGGCCTGAATCTTGTGTTTTGATTTTGGTAAGGTGGTTTTGATGTATAAAAGGTTTGATGAGCTGTACTCTGCAGTAGTTCAGTGTTTCTTTGAGTAATGATTAACTCCTCACTAATTAAGTTGTTGTGTAACTCTATTGCTGAAATTGGTGGATTCCTATGCCTCATAGATGTGGCAAAAGGTATGTATTCAGGATTTAAAGATGATAACGTGATTACCACGAGTTCCTTGTCAGAAATAACCTCCCCCGCAGCAGCTAATTGATCAGTTAACAGTTTAATTTCATCAATAAGAGTTGAGACTGTTTTGTTACCTTGTTTGGTAGCTAGTAGCTTTGTTCTTAGTTGAATTGAATGAGATGAAGATGATCTGGAAAATCTCTCCTCAATAGAGCTCCATAGTTTGTGTGATGATGTTGCTGCAACAAAGTATGGGATTATTGAATCAGAGATGGTGCTGTTAATCCACATTATGATGGTAGAATCAACATCTATCCATTCAACATAAAGTGGATTCTCAACTCCATTCGTCTGA
>JAJJMC010016440.1:5452327-5489360 GCA_023531435.1 Papaver californicum
TCCTCTCATATCTACTACTAATTGGTGTACTGTAGCATACATATCTTGGTAATATTGTTTGTTTTTGTTGTTGTTGTTGTCTTAATTTTATAATACTGCTTTTTTTCTTCTTTTTTTCATGTTTTTTTTTCTTTTTTTAGTAGCTGTTTTGTTATTTTTTGTTGTCTACACGGGTTAACCCGCTCAAAAACCGAACCCGCCCGACCCGCCCGACCCGCTGCGGGTTAAAACCGACCCGACCCGCCTATGGACGGATTGGTAGTTGGTTTTACCCTAAAACCGACCCGCCCGCCCGTTGTGCAGCCCTAATCCTTACAACATTCATGCTTTCTGACTTTAGTTACGCACAAAATGGAGTTGATAAAACTCATTCCAAAACATATAAAAATGGCTACATAGATATTACAAGTGCAAACCAATGAAATGGTAGTAAAATGTTATCTAACCATGGTACTGATCATCGAGAATGGTGGCAACTGGCGAGTTTTTTACATCAAGGGATAAACGTAATATGCTTGCACTTGCTGCTAGCTGATTGACTTTTGGCATGTCCATTTGGACAGCACGAGCCCTCTGAACTTCTTCCATCAAATCAGTCTTCACCCTCTATGGATTCTCAATCTTCTTTTCAAACAAAAACTTATCCCAACACTACTACAACATCCCATCCTCCTCAATTCTTGATGAAGATAGAAGGTCACAAGTGAACCTGAATATAGCAAGGAAACCTCATGTTAATCACTTGCATCTTTAACTTTATTTAATAAACATATGGAAAAGTGGAAAGGACAAATTAATAAGCAACAACGAAGCTAATGTGTTTCACCACTCACATGTGAAAACAATCCGGATCAGTTGGATTAATGGGAGGCATACATCTGCTGATAACTCCAACAACACCATTAATTGCAGCGCTGACAAAATCAGAATTCACCTTATAGAGAACCATATCACGCAAGATCTTGTTAGCGATATATAGTTACACATGAATATGGTACTGTAAGGTTGCAACTTTCGTCGATTGTTATAATTCAATAACAATCAAAAGAACAATTGAACAAAGACATAAATGAGCAAACAACAAGAATCTGAGCGACTAAATTGAATAAGAAGATTAACTATATGCCTTTCTTGAGGTGAAGTTATGGGGATTCGTGACACGACTGAACTTCCTCATTCCAATCTCTAAGCATGCCAACAAGCTCACTGCCATATTAGAAAATGAAACAGATTAGAGATCATGATAAAGAGTTAGTGGAGGAATTCTTCTCAAAGCACTAAGTGCAGCATAATGCAGATAATAAGAACTGCAAAAATAAAAGAAAAGGAGTGTGATGTAGTTAGTTTACTGACAATATGGGTCTTAGTTTACAAGAAAGTTAACGGATGCACTTGATAGTTAAATATACACAGAGAAACATGACTCGTGAAGCTAAGTATAAAACAACAACCATTCTGTTACACGTTGAAAAATCATGTGCAGTATAAAGTCCCAACTCAAGCTCTTGCCCGCCTGCCACACAACAATTTGTGAAGGGGAACAATATCCCCAAACATTCCATTCGTCAAACACTTACCACTGATACCACGAATCTAAATACGAATGCTACAGATATGGGAGTGCGAAAAAGAATGTAAGTTTATGAACCTTAATATCACTATCAGACTCGGTCCATCAGGAAAGTGCCGAGCTGACAGAGATTTTGTGGAATAAAGAGGACGACGAATGGGCATCCTTTCTGCAGATGGGTGGTGAATGCAACTGCTTAAACACAGTCAAAAGGTCATACCTAAAATGCAAAGGATCCATCACACCAGTCAAATAGAGGATTCATCATTGCCCTCTGATCACATTTTCCATAGCTGCCAGAATAAAATTCATCTCTTTCCTCGATTCAAGTACAAGTCTTGACATAATGTCGGAGTGGTTTACCTTTGATATTTTGTTTTCAGAGGGAGTTTCAATGTCGTCTAGTACTAAATGCAAACTCCTGCCACGGAACAATTTTCTACCTAATGATCAAATTCACAAAAGCAAGTTTAGTATGTTAGGATGTATGACTGACATACTCAGGACGAATATTGTAAGGATTGAAGAAGAGGGAATCGAAATGACAATGAGACGCCATGACCAGCTCAGTTGGAGGAACATGCTCGGGACGAATATTTCCCAGTTCAACTCGCTATAACAATGAAAACGCCGAAGTAGTAACACAAGTATTCAAAAAAAAAAAAAAAAAAAAAAGAACTTGGCGTGCAAAACTCATCATTCTCTGAGAATGATAGAAGTGCCATCAATGCTATAACCAAAATTGAGATCCAAATAAACACTAAAATATGGGACAAGAATAAGGCACAACTATCGCCAAAGTATGAATAATATGAAAGATTAGTACCTTACCTTAATATCCCTAATAGGCATTCACACAGGCGCTCAAAGCATTAACACCAAATATCTCTTGCAAGCTTTTACACAAACATTTGATATGCCAGCGCCAAGTAATAAGTGTGCAGTCATGGATACGAGCACCACTAGGCACTAGCTCGTTCATGACATGCCATTGGGGACTAGACTATAAACAGATGCGGGTTATGGCGGCTTACCTCAACTGAATCCTAAGTGATACCAAAACTAGACACTGAGATTGAGGGAGGCGCCTAACCAGCTTTGACTTTTTGGTTATAGCACATGAAATGCTGTTATTACTAGGTTTGCCTCAGGTATCTGCTGAATGCAAGATAAACTTACCTGTATGCAATTAGAAAGAGAAGTAGTTGAGTAGGTTTGCCTCAGGTATCTGCTGAGTGCAAGATAAACTTACTTGTATGCAATTAGAAAGAAAAGTTTACTGCAACCAGAAAAGAAAACTAGCTCAAAGTTGTTTTCAACTCAGCTCATACTAACCAAAACTAGGAAAAACTAGTTGATCAGATTGAGAATTTGCACCACTGCGTTATCTTAGCTTGTGATATTATAAAGTTTGCATTCCCTTCTAGCATTGCGTAGGTGACAAGTTCAGTATGTGAATGCAAAGGGCCGAAGTATATGACCCCGGTCATAGAATGTGTATAAACACAACATAAGTGTACTTATAAATTTATAATCTCACTTTGGATCTACCAATTTTTCATTTTTTAAAAATGAAATGCAAATACATCTTGTGGAAATGAGAAAAGTTTACAACTGTAAGGCAAGGAGCTTCCCCGGAAGTACCTTTTGAGTGTAGAAATGGCTGCCTCAAACCTCCTGCTTGCGTAACTCCTCCTTTCTGGCTTCAGATCTAGCACTTCTTTGCACCTCAAAGATAATACCAGCACAGCAACCGAGAAGACGAACATTTCTCCACGTAGGTCTACAGCAGCTTGAACATCTTTCTCTCCATTCAAAGGTTGGATCGCAACATCAATTGCATGACCATTATCGACATGACATAATGCATCATGTTCAAACAACAAAGGTAAACCTAAATTGGAAATGCATGCGCCGAATCCTTATGTGTGTAACTAAAATTCTATACGTCCTTCCCTACACCAAGTTTAAGAGACCTGAAATTAAGAATACGACAACATAGTAACCAAACTCAGTGAAATTAAGAATTCGAGAACATAGTAACCAAACTCAGTAAGAAGTGCGGACAAGGGAATCCACTGATATTTAATGTACCATCAAGTTAGCTTGGGTAAAAAGAAATTACAACATGATAAGAAGTAAAGCAACAGATGTATACCACAATCAATATCAACAGTAAGAAGTGTGGACAAGGGAAACCCTTATTCTTTACACTATATCACTAACATCATCTATTAAAAAAAACACCTAAAACTTAAATTTTCTACTTAAAGATACATACCACTCAATAGCAACACCACCACCACAATTCACCTTCACCACAATCAAACAAATCTCTAGTATGAACACCAATTACGAAATGCAACACCTATCACCACATACATGGAAACCCTAGATGCGAATAACACCCAACAACACCACCTAAGGCTCTACCACCAGTAAAACAAAGGATTCACCACCACTAACAAAACCCCCAAGAACTCACCACCAACCATCCTCCAACATACAAACTTACTTAGACACATGATTTTCCTCTGCAAGAATAACATTGTTCAACTTGATGTCGTATTTGTCAGGGAAAGCAGCCAAATTTAAAATCTTAGATTTCTCATAAACCTCATACAAGGAAATCTAATACAAGTAAATCTATAAACTCAGTTCCATGAAAAGAGAAAGAAAAAAAACAGAAGTGTTTTTTATTATGAAATTTTCATCAGATTCATTCTCATAACAAAATTTAAACAACTTTCAGCATAACAAAACAGGATTAATTAGCTGAAACGATCTGAAACATTAACAAATATCAATAAAACAAGTAGATGTAGACTTATCAAACTAAGATCTATCTGTTAAAACAATTTGCTTAATCATCAATTATTTTATCTGCAAAATACAAATCTATCTATATACTTTACAAAATTAAGCAGAAACATGAACCAATTTTCGGTCTGAAAAAAATCATGGTCAATGAATGGAAATACAAACAAAATCAAATCTAATTATATCCTCACAAAATCAAATCTATCCATATTCTTTTATCAACAACAGCAGAGATACCAAGAAGGGATTACCCGTATCCAATAGAATACCTTCAGATGCCATTGATTCAGAGATTTGAGAGAAAAACGAATAGAGATTCTCGCTGAAATAGTTGCAGTCTACATTAACTCCACTTGATGTATGCCAGCTGTTGGTGATGGTGTGCCAATACCCCCTCAAGCACTCGGGTGTGAATGAACCTTGAGCTTGTTACGCATCAATTTAAATCTTGGACCACGAAGACTTTTCGTAAGGTGTCGGCTAATTGATCTATAGTATGTATATAAAATACATCCATTTTCCTTGATTGCACCAATTCTCTTATGAAGTGATAATCCAATTGTATATGCTTCATTCTAGAGTGTTGAACCGGATTAGATGCTAAATGAATTGAGCTTATGTTGTCACATCCTATGCGAGGAATACATGTTGGATGAAATTGAAGATCTTGCAGAAGATAGCACAACCAAATTACTTCTGCTGCTGTATGTGTGAGAGTGCGATATTCGGCTTCCGTACTCGAGCGTGCGACAGTCGTTTGTTTCTTGGAAGACCAAGAGACAACGTTTGAACCCAAGTATATGAAGTAGCCCCCAGTTGATCGTCTGTCATCGAAACTTCTGGCCCTATCAGCGTCAGAGAAGCCCAGTAGTGATGTGTTATCTTTTTCAACACACAGTCCATGAGTTAGAGTGCCTTTGATATTCCGAAGAATGCATTTAGCTGCCTCCATATGGGCTGTTCTTGGCATATGCATATATTGACAGACAATGTTTACAGCAAATGAAATATCTGGACGTGTCCAGGTTAGATACTGTAACGCTCCAACAAGGGATCGATATTTAGTTGGGTTATTAAGCAGCTCGCCTGACGATTTGCTGAGTGTACTTGATGCAGCGATCGGAGTCTTGCATGGTTTGCAGCCATCCATATGATTCCTAACAAGAAGATCAACTGCATATTTTGATTGGCAAAGAGACAGTTTTCCTTCACAACGTTTTACTTCAAGCCCAGAAAGTAGTGAAGATTGCCCATGTTTTTTATTGGGAAAGTTTCATGTAGCTTAGTAATTACCTGTTGTAAATGATCCATTGAGATGCCTGATAGAAGGATATCATCCACATATACTAAAGACAAACTAATTTGGTCACCATTCCGATAAAAAAATAATGAATTGTCAGCTTTTGATTGTTCAAAATGAAGAAGTAATAGGGCCGAACTTAGTTTTTCATACCAGGCCCTAGGAGCCTGTTTGAGCCCATAAATCGCTTTGTGCAAACGGCACACTATTGGGCCTAGTTTCATCTACAAACCCAGGTGGTTGAGCCATATAGACCACTTCTTTAAGATCTCCATGAAGGAAGGCATTTGAGACGTCCAATTGAAGGATCGGCCAGTCAAATTGAACAGCAATAGAAAGCACCACACGAATAGTAGTCGGTTTGGCCATTGGGCTGAACGTTTCAGCATAATCAAGGCCCGGCTGCTGATGGTACCCTTTGGCTACCAATCTGGCCTTGTGTCTTGTAACTGACCCATCTGGATTGTATTTGATCCGGAATACCCATTTGCAGCCCACTACATTATGCTGCCCAGGTGAATCCTCTAAAGTTCAAGTACTTGCCTTAACTAAAGCCTGATATTCATTTGCAGAAGCATCCCTCCAGACTGCTTCCTTATTAGCTGAGGTTATGCACGTTGGAACAGATGTTGTGGTGCTAAGTAGTGTCTTATGAATTGGATATCTAGTGGACATGTGGGCTTTTGGTCTAAATATCCCAGCCTTACTTCTTGTAAGCATCGTGTGATCATTGACAGCAGAGACTTGCTTATCAGAAGAGATTGAATCGTTGACTGTAGATGGTATTGAAGGCACAGATGGAGCTGATAAGAAAGGTGTAGGTAACTCTTCATTGGATGATAACAACTGTGTGTAAGGAAATGATTGTTCATCAAAGGATACATGTCGAGAAACGAATATTGTTCCTGTTGTTGGATCTAAACATCTATACCCCTTGTGTTGTGAACTATACCCAATAAAAACACAACATTTGCTTCGTTTCTGTAACTTGATGGTTGTGTAGGGTCTTAGCCATGGAAAACAGGCAATGCCAAATACCTTAAGAAAAGTATAATCTGAAGTCTTTGTAAACAGTTTCTGATATGGAAACATATATGCTATCGACTTTGTAGGCAATCTATTGATTAGATAGTTTGCTGTGTGGAGTGCATCCATCCAGAAAGCATCAGGAAGACTAGACTGGGAGAGAAGAGTTTGTGTTATTTCCAGAAGATGTTTGTGTCTAACCTCCGCTACCCCATTCTGCTCCGGTGTATGAGGACAGGTTAACTCATGAGAGATCCCCCTTTTATCACAGTAGTCATGTAAAAATTTGTTGAGAAATTCTCCCCCATTATCATTTCGTATAGTTATAACCGAGAATGATAATAACTTTTCTATTCTAGTTATCCAAGAGACAAAAGCTGTTTTAAACTCAGATTTATTTGCTAAAGGTAGAATCCAGCAGAATTTTGAGTATTCATCGACAATGTTAGCATAATACAAATAACCAGAAACTGAAGTAACATAGTAGGGACCCCAAAGGTCAATATGTAATAGTTCAAGTGGTTTGTATGCTAAAGAAGTAGACAATCGAAAGGGCTGTTTTTGACTCCTACAGAGTTTACAATCAATACAAGTAAAAGGCTTACTAAATGGATTAGGCAGATTTAGGAAAGAACATAGTCTCTGCATGGTTTAAAAAGAAGGATGTCCTAGGCGCCTATGCAAAATAGTAGCATCAATCTTTGCAGAAACAAGAGCATGAGGTGTTGTAGAAGCCTTACCAAAAGATATTGGAAATAGACCATTTTTATGAGGACCTTGGAAGAGAAGATTCCCAGAGTTCTGATCCTTCACAGAGAAGCCAGCAGAATCAAGAGTTAAGGAAACGTTATTGTCATAGTGAATTTATGAATGGAAAGGAGATTGTGACAGGCTTCAGGAACTATAAGAATTTCATTAAGGTCAAAATAATGGGTGTTAGCCAGCTTACTTGAATTTCCTTTGTGGGTGATGAGCATACCTTCTCCACTTGTTGTTTGGATTATCTCTGGACCTTCATATGGTGTAGATTCTTGCAATATTTTGTTGTCCTATGCGATGTGATGAGTAGCTCCACTATCGGCCAACCATTCCTCTTCCTCAAAAATGTCTGTTGCAGCAAACATAGCACTTAGATTGGATGGTGGTTTCCTTCCCTGATATGTGAAATTTAATCTTTGTGTGCATGTTGTAGCAATATGGCCTGGAACATTGCATATCTGACAAGTAGGTTTGTCAGCTGTTGAGTGACCCCTGCTAGTGTTGGTTCTTGAGAAAATGGAATGATTAGGAATTCTGCCATGATAGTAACCTCTATTTGCACCTCTGTAAGAACCTCTAGAGTTAGAGTAAGTATTTCTTGGAAATCCTCTGCTTGTGTTTGCATAAAACGCTTTTGCACTGTGATCCTCTTTGTGCTGCTTCAGTCTTTCTTGAATGACAGTCTCCTCACTTTGCAGGTTATTATGCAGTTCAATGTAGGATACAGGTGGGTTCATATGACGCATAGATGTGGCAAATAGAATATATTCCTCATTCAACGCTTTCAGAGTAATTACAACTAGTTCTTTGTTCGAAACGATCTCTACAGCAGCAGCTAGTTGATCTGAAAGAAATTTAATCTCACTGATGAGAGTAGAGATCGATTTTTTTCCTTGTGTTATTGAAAGAAGTTGTGTACGAAGTTGAATTGAATGGGTAGAAGATGATTTTCCAAATCTTTCTTCTATTGCCTTCCACAGAACAACAGATGACTCGGATCTTGAAAAATAAGGGATCACCGAATCCGAGATGGTGGAATTAATCCACATAGTGATTGTAGATTCTTCGTCCATCCATTCGGTGTACAATGGATTTTCGATATCATTCTGCTGATTTCTTGGAATCGTATACTGAGTAGACATCTACAAGATCCATTCAGATATTTATGCAACCTGTACCTCTGAATGACTGGTTTTAGAAGATTCTTCCAGGTTAGGTAATTGTCTTCCTTTAACTTTAGATGCACTATGTTTGTAAGTTGATTAATCGTAAGCTTTGAAAGAAGATTAGGATTTTGATTTTCCATAGTTTCAACAGCAGGAAATTCCGCAATCATGAAGAACAATAGAAACACAGAAGAAAAGGAAGAGTCACTCTTAAAATAAAAATTTCTAGAATCAGTAAGAAACTTGATAAGAAGTTTAGATCTGATTGAATGATGATATTTAACGATTTCTTTTATGGCCAGAAAACTCGAAGAGAATTTGAAAACAGAAGAAAATCGTTGATTTGATTCTCGATTTATTAGAGAAACTCAGAGATGATCTAGATCACTACAAACAAAAAAATTCTGGTGTAAAAATATTAAGATCAGATTTAATCTTCTTAATACTAGAAAACCAAAGATCTACTTTGTACTTTTAAGATTCGTAAGGAACTTGAATGTCGAAGTAGAGAAAGATTTTGAATCTTGATGATAGAAGAACATCAAGAACTGAACAGAGAAAATTGAAAACGAAGAAAACTCACCTTTTGCTGTTGAGTCTCGTTTTATAGTAAAGAATGGAGAGAAATAGCTTCTTGAAATTTACAGATGATCAATTAAAGCTTCGACCACGCGCCTGCACTTATTGCTGAAAATTAAAGAGAGAATTTAATGATATCAATTGTGTTGTCTACCACGCTTCTCCTGCGCTGTCGGCCACGCTTCTGCTACCTCGACTGAAGAGAGTTAAAGATGTGGATGCATCGACTGTTGAACATTAATTTTGCATCGATTGTTGATTTCTTGTTTTTCCAAGCAGAGAAAATCAGTGAACATTAAACAGATTGATGATAAAATTGATTCTTTCCAAGAATCGCATTAAATGCACCACTGATCACCACTGGTCGATGAAGAATAACCTATTCCAATGAAGAATTAATTAAAAAAAAACTTGACTAAGTTTGAATTGATTTACTGAAAAGAAAATTAATTTGGAGAATTCATTTTCTTCTTAATATTTTCCCAAGGAGCATTGAGCTCTGATACCATGATGAATATTCAATTCATAAGATTTTACAGAAGAAAGTAATGAAAACTAAACGTTCTTATCAATCTTCATTAATTTTGTTATCGAATCTTTACATTGGTTTATATACAGAAATGTAAAGAGTACACGTGAAAATTGTGATCAGTAAAATGTACTGGACAGTTGTATGTTTAGCTGTTCATGATAGGGACTCGAGTAGCTCCACTTGATGTATGCCAGCTGTTGGTAATGGTGTGTCAATAGATAAACCAATTGTTGGAAGCATATAAGATTTCTAGTATATCGGTTTTCGATTTCAGGAACAATTTTTTTTTCTAGGGTTACGAAAATTCCAAAGTTTGACTTTATGGATCTAGATATTTGGTATGGGTTTGTTCAGAGTATCAGGGTTTGAAATTAAAGATCTTGATTTCTTGTTTTTGTGGTGAAATCTTAGCAGATCTGGAGTTGTTCTCTGTGCAGAAAAAGGAGTGTTGAAAGAGAGAGAAAAAAACGAGTTTATAAGTTGTCTCAACTTAATAAACGAAATAGATAAAATAGAAACACAAATAATCATCGCTAAAAGCCCTTGTAATAACTTTATTTAACAATATTGCCATGATTTACAATGTATTTATGGGTTCAAACACGTTGCTTAATTAATATGAGAATTTCTAATTAGAGCAACGAATATCTGACTACGCAACGTTATTTCCGTTGCACACTTTGCAACTTCTATATACGTTGTAAATTAAAAACCAAAATGTTGTAAAAAATGGTATATGGTGTAGTTGTAAATATTAACCAAAAATCATTTCTTTAAAATATTTGTCCAGCAAATGGTTTGATACTAAATATGCCAACGAATTGCGACAAAATACTAATAATTATGCGAATGTAAATGCTAAATGACCTATAGTTTTTTCTATGGGCTTGTTTTCAGTTGACTATTTTGTTAACCTTATTACCGAACTGTTTGCAAATTTTAAATCATAAAGAAACTTGGTTAATTAATTTTGTGGACTGGTTTATTATCAGAAATTGGAGTATGACTTATCCGTGTCACCCACACAACCATAAAGAAATTTGGTTTATGTTTCCATTCTTGATCATAAAGAAATTTGGTTTCGAAAAATGGTATAAAAAATTTATCATATTTATGAACTCAAAAGGACTTAAGAACCATATTAATGTCCCTTACTTTGTCTTATGTAGATGGATCCAATTCGACCAGAATTTGAACTTTTGGACTCAGTGGGACTTGAGTACCATCGATGGGTATCTGAAGTGGAAAACACGTTCGTAGAAAAGAACTACACTTCCACTATCAAGCCATCTACCGATGAAAATGTTGTTACAGTAACTGAGAAAGACAAAGCTCATGCTCTTATGTTTCTCAAGAGGCACATTGATCCTAACCTACGTTGGGGTTATCACCACTTGAAGACACCAAAAGAGATAGGGGATGCCCTCGAGAGCCGTTTTGGGAACATTCATGATTCCTAACTACCACAATTGACTGTCCAGTGGAATAAAATATGTTTCCTCGATTATGTAAAAGTGAATGATTTCCAAAAATACATGCTGCAACTTCAGGCACGTCTTGACTTTTGTGGAAAGAAACTCACAGATGAGGAAACAATTCAGAAAACCGTATCGACCTTTCCCACCTCATCCATGATACTAGCGAACCAGTATCATTTGAAGGTTGATAATAAAAGAATCACAATATTCAGTAAGTTGATAAACTTACTGAAAGTGGCTGAGAGGCAATGAGATTCTTGTCCATAACAATGCCAGAGTTGTTGGGAAAAAGAAAGTTCTCGAAGTTAACCATGGCAAGGTTAATAGAAGAAAGAAATCCAAAGGAAAGAGGGTTCAGCATTCTGATTCATATCCCTGTAATCCATACTCACATGGAGATAATACCTCTCGTGGAAGAGGACATAATGGACATAACCGAGGACGAGGGCGTAAAAATTATTCTAATATTTGGCATAGAGAAGGAACTTCTGGCCAAAGTGGTAGCGACCTCAAGTGCGACAAAATACCTAAGAATCCCACTAAGAAAAGGGTCGCAAATGAAAATGCGTCTTGTTTTAGGTGTGGATTTACCGGAAATTGGTGCAAGCAATGTAAGGCTAGTGCCAATCAGGAGGATCACTATATGGAAGAAAATGAATTTACCCTTGACGTAAATCTTACAATCACATACTTTCAGGGAAACAAGGATTTTTTCCATCAATGGATGCACTCGACTTTGCATGGGCCTAAAAATCTAGTATCTTGTTTGATGACTTAGTAGACTCTGTCTTTAAATAATTTGGTAGATGTTTTGAAGTATTTTATGTTATCTTGGGTTACTTTTTGTTTAATGGTTTGAGTAGGTGTTACTGTTGCTAAACATGTTTTACTATCTTTATATTATGTGTATGGATTATATGTAAGTACTTAATTTTTATTATGCTCTATAGAATTTTACTTTGTTTATGATAATTTATTGTTTAGCATGTATATTAGAATGGAAATGACGCCATTCTAGTAGAACATGATTCTCTAAAGGAAATAAGATAAACTGTTCGTTTTTATAACATTCATGCCTAATGTACTTCTAGGAATGTCTCAAGGAGAAATTGAATGTATAGATGATAGTGAAACCACCCACACTATCCTAAGAAATAGACAATTATTTGTTGATTTCACTCCTTATAATACATTTGTGACTATGATGGTTGGATCATCACAAGTAACAATTGAGCAAAGCACTGCTCAATTTTTGTTGTCAAATGGTACAATTATTAAAATTACAGAAGCTCTATATGCACCAAGAGCTAACCACAATTCTATAAGTATCAAGGATATCCGTGCAAATGGTTATCAATTGTAACCTCACTATGATAATTGAATTAAATATATATATGTGACCTCTAGTGAATGCGGAAGAAAACACATCTTAGAGAAATTAATGAGTCACTCTAGTGGATTGTACACATCACCACTATTATTAGGATTATCTAATCCCATGTTGTTACCAATGATGAACTATTGGGCAGTGACTTATACAAGCTTTGAAACGATCGACTAGGGCACCCAGGTCGTGATAGTCTGTGTTTTAAAGAACTCACAAGGACACCCCTTCTTTCGAATGAAAAAGAAAATGGGACAAAAGGTTATTACAATGCAAAGTAACAATATGCTTTCTAAAGTAACTGATGCACAATCTTTGCCTTCTAAAGTAAGATAAACGCAATCTTCGTATTCCAAAGTAAATTAAGTGAACCCTATATCCCATTCTTCTTCGTTTTCCGTGTCAAAGGCACGTCACTCATTTTGCAAAGCTTGTTCTTTAGCAAAGACAGGATCAAGACCATCATATGCTAAAGATACCAAATAAAATATTCCATTTTTACAAATAATACAAGGTGATATTTGTGGACCTATACATCCAGAATACAGACCATTCAGGTATTTTATGGTTCTGGTTTATGATTCAATCCGTTGGTCACATGTTGCATTGTTGTCCACAAGAAATGGTACTTTCACAAAGCTCCTAGCACAAATTATACGATTAAGGGCTCTCCACCCGATCATCCAATCAAGTCTATCAGACTTGATAATGCTGGAGAATTTATATCTAAAGGATTTGATGATTTTTGTATGTCTAATGGAATTGACATAGAGCATCTCGTACCCCACATACACACTCAAAATTGTCTCGCAGAAGCTACCATCAAGAGGTTAAAGATGATAGCTAAGGCATTAGTTATGCATTCCAACCTGCCTATTACATCCTAGGGCTACGCCATATTGCATGCAACATTACTTATTCGCTTTAGACCCACTTCTAGCCAACATTTTCTACGTACTAGTTGGTAACTGGATATAAGCCTCATATTTCATATTTACGTATGTTTGGTTGTGCCGTATACGTGCCTACTACGCCCCCACAACGTACTAAGATGTTTTCACAAAGACGAGTATGTATTTATGTTGGATATGAATCCCCAATAATTATCCGCTAATTAGAACCTTTGATAGTCGATCTTTTTACCGTTATATTTACGGATTGCCACTTTGATGAGACAACCTTCCCGTCGTTAGGGGTAGGTATGGAAAAGGATTTCCTAAGGGAACGACATGAATTTTCGTGGTGTGTTCCCTCATTGTGTCATCTAGATCCCCGCATTTCACAAAGTGAAAGTGAAGTGAAAAGAAATATCGGTCTTCAGAATGTGACAGATTCAATGTTTGATGCATTTACTGATATCGCTAAGGTGACGAGATCACACATACCAGCTGCAGACGTGCATGCGAGGTTGGAAATCCCTAATAAGGGACAAGGCACCTTAGATAGAGGTACCTAGGCTACACTTGGTGGAAGTGTAGCTGAGGTCGTGGCTCCCAAAAGGAAGAAAAGGGTGAGTAAGGCACAAACAGATCCATATATTATGAATGCAGATAATCCATCTCATGAGATTGTCTCTGATTACAGTTTTGTCCATGAACCATTACTGGGGGACTCCCCGAAGTTTGAATTGATTCCAGATAACAAAGAAATCACTATGGATTGTGAAAGTGTATACGTGTTGATGGAAAGATCCTCTACGCATATTGATGATATATTTGCATACAGTGTTGCTAGAGAGATTATAAAACACGATGATATTGAACCACACTCTATTGCATAATGCTAAAAGAGAGCAGATTCGCCTCAACGGAGAGATGCAATCCAGGATGAACTAGATTCACTAGCAAAAACACAGGTCTTTGGTGCGGTAGTGCTAACCCCACCAAGTGTAAAGCCTGTAGGATATAAATGGGTATTTTTCAGAAATCCTAATGAGAAGAACGAAGTCTTGAAGTATAAGGATCGTCTTGTGGCACAAGGTTTCTCACAACGCGCTTGTATTGATTACGAGGAAACATACTCTCATGTAATAGATGCCATAACGTTCCACAACTTAGTTAGCTTGGTAGTTTCAGAAGGACTTGATACGTACAGAGATATTCATGAAAGTGTTAGATGGACTTCCATTTCCCAAATCAAGTAACTCTAAACCACGGAGTGCATTTATAATTCAGTTGAAACGTTCACTTTACGGATTAAAGCAATCCGTGGGAATGTGGTATACCGTTTACGTGACTATTTGATTAGGAAGGGATATACAAATAATGAATTGTGCCCTTGCGTGTTCATTAAGAAAACAAGTTCCGAATTTGCAATCATAGTTGTGTCTATGTTAATGACATAACATAGTAGGTACTCTTGATGAAATAAGAGAATTTGAAATCCGAATTTTAGATGAAAGAACTTGGGAAAACTCGGATGTGTCTGGGACTTGAACTAGAACACTGAGATTGTGGAATATTAAGTTACAAGTTTGCATATGTCTAAAAGATAATCTGGAAATTTAATATGGAAAAAGTGCACCCTGCTAGCACTCCCATGGTTGGTTGAACTTTAGATGTACATAAAGATCCATTTCGTCCAAAGGAAGATGACGAAGATGTACTGGGAAATGAATTCCTATCTAAGTGCAATATGCGCATTATTGTACTTAGCACATGTACTTAGTCAGATATCTCTTTCTCAGTGAACTTGTTAGCTAGATTTAGCTCAGTGCCAACGCAACATCATTGGAATGGTATAAAGAACAACTTTAGATACCTAAAAGGAACCATTGAGTTGTGTTTTTTTATCCCTATGAAGTGGTAAGGAGAAATGTTAATATAATTGCAGCCCCTTACACTAAAACCTCGAATAATGTCTTGGTTGGTTTTGCTGATGCTGGGTACTTCTCATACCCAGACAAAGGTCGATCCCAAACTGGATATGTGTTCACCGTTGAGAATACCGCAATATCCTGGAGATCGACCAAGCAAACCCTTGTGGCTACCTCCAAAAACCACTCTTAGATCATTGCCCTCCATGAGGGCATTCGTGAGTGTATATGGTTAAGGTCTATCGTTATAAATACTCGAGGGACATGTGGCTTGAGTTCTACCACTGAAGAGCCGACTTGCATTTACGAAGATAATGCAGCTTGCATCGAACAAATAAAGCAAGGGTATATTGGTGTATGTCGTACTACTCCAAAATTATTATTACTTTCTCACTACTTATGATTTATTATGAAGCAAGGGTAAAAAAGGATCGTTCCCACATAGAGGTCTGGTTGTTATTTGAATTCGAAAACTTATGTAAAAGGGGGGATATTCAGACTTAATAAAACTAATAAAACTAATTAAGAAAGCTAAGAAATTGTAGAAAAGAATAAAAGATTTGAGAATATTGGTCAAGGTTTCATTTTCATTCACAAAACATGTTTTTGTACTAAAAATTAGAATTGATATTTAATCTCTTTTATAAAAAGCCCTAGAATACCTTGATCGCAACAATATCCCGTAAATTTCCTCAAATCATCAACAAACATATTAAAAAATGTGAATATGAATTCTACCAAGAGAACAACCTAACATGTAAAAAGCACTAATCAAGTTTAATTCCCGAGGAACATTAAGATTTATGAAATTAGGCTAATCAATGCAAGTTTAATAACCATATTTATGCTACTTGTATTCAAGGGGTATCACTTTTGCGTATAATAAACCCTAAAGTAGCTATAGATATGAATGTAAGTTCAATCAATTGGTCACTCGACGAAACAAACCCTCATATCATACATGGCGATATTTGTAGTGAATCATAAACGATAAAATTGAGACAAAACTAATGTATTAATTCAAAGAATCATGTATTGTAAAATTCAACTAATCCCTAACCAATAAAAGAAAATAGTTACTCATAATAATTGGAGTTCACAAATTAAATAGAAAAAATAAATTACAAACCCTAGATATCGAGAAATCTTCCCCGCGCAAACCTACAAGAAGAAGTAGAAGAGGTGAGAAGAGAACTAGGTAAAAAACCTAGATATCACTCCCTCTTGTTGATGTTGCCCTTTTAGAGCTTTCTCACCTATAAAATCCATTTTGGAAAAGAAGTCTCTTTCCTTTTATAAACCTAACTATTTAATTTTAAATCTAGGCATATTGTCCACAACCCTTGGCAAGCTTGCCAAGACCTAACAGAAACATGCCTATAACTCACTAAGCCCAAAACAGGTCCAGTTCCCTTTTACGACCATGTTTTTTAGGCAATTCATCAAACACGTACAACGCAATTCTGCTAATTTATTCGGGCAAGATTTTGGTGGTATTTCCGACCTTTCAGATCATCTCCTTCCATGCATAACAATCTATCAATACCCATTCATTCATATCAACACATCAAACATTCATATAATCAATCATGGAGACCAATCAAGCTCCGTCCTGCCTTCACCCCACTACTGCGCATCAATGGCAGTACACACAACATCAATTAGTTCACGTAAGAACTCTGTCCAAACCCTTTGTTCTCTATCTTCTAATCACCGGACTCATTCACTTTTCCGTCATTACAACAAGACCTCAAGAACCCATTGTGCATCACCATCCTTCTTTTCCGTTCAGACCAAGGCTACATCTTCATTAGTTCTCCATCCTCTTTCTTGCTCTCGGTGTCTTCAAATGTTCTTACAGAATCCATGTTTCTCTGCTCTTCACAACCTATAAATAAAGCACATGCCCTTAATAAAACAACCACAGACCCATCAGATTCAATGTTTCCGGCCATCAAACCACAAATCTGAATCTACTTCCTTCTTCTCGACCACAAACCCAATTCCTTCTCTTCTTCTGTAGCTTCTTCTCTTTCTCTGTTGTTTCTCAAAATCAATCAGACTGTCACTGATTTCTCTTGACTAAATCATCACCCTCTCTTCCATCTTCACGCCTCAACTCTGTCAAAAATACTTCTTCAACCCCATCACTACCTTGATCTATTCTCGATGTTCAATTCTTGAAACCCATGGCAACAAATCTCACAACTAAAATCTTCTCTCAGTTATTTCTCATCTCGAATTCCATCTCAGCATCTTCTTCGAACCCAACCCATCTCACAAACACAGCCCCCTTGAACCTAGGTTTGACGGCGGTAACGATTAATGCTTGAGAAAAACTGGAAATAAGTCTAATGTTGCTCGACCTATTTATTAGTTTAGAATATAAGATGTGAGCGCCCAATGGCCAGATAAGGGCAGCCATGAAGGTTAACTCCTTCAAATATTGTTTCTATAACCTGGCTACCCTGAACCAAAAGTGGGGCGCCTATATCACTAATAAAACCTTAAATGATGGGTTATCCCTTAGTATATTACCGGCTGCGAATAACATCATCTAGTGAAATGATGATTTTACCCTTTTTGAATGATTTCTTTTTCTTTTGCTCCACATGACTCCAAAGTACCTAAAAACTCAAAACAAATGTAAAATACACAAAATAAAAGAGAAATAACTCATAAAAACATAAAAACTAAATATTCAAATATGTATTTTAGGCACCTATCAAATTCCCCCACACTTGCTAGTCCTCGAGCAAACTAGCTTACACTAATCTAAACTAAAATATACAAATCCATTTCGCTGAGGACACGATTACACTTATCATGTGTAACAAGCCTTTAAACCCCTAGGTGTCCCTAGTGGACGAGTTATAGTCTCGTTAGAGTTTACAAGAGATTTACCCACAAAACCTACTCCAACTTTTAAATATTCCAAAGCACATGCATCCAAAAAGATAAAAGGACATAAAGTTTTTGCACACTAATAATAAGAAGTTAGATGTATCAAAGTACATTATTCTCATTCTTAACTCTTAACTTTTAAATATATGAAAAAATTCAGGTTCGAAAGCGATCGAATGTTCGACTTCTGCCTCACCAATAAGATTTTATGAATTTGTACTCAAAAGACGCACTTTATGGTTCTCATGTGTGCAGGCGGGAATGAAGATAGAAACTCTGCACATGTTGAATGGTGGGAAGGGAAAACCTTCCGAATTATATATGAATATTCCGTAGAAACGTGGGCAGAAAAATATTTGTTTTCTGATGATTTCTATGAAAGGAAATCAATCATTATGCAAGGATGAGAATGCTCACTCACCTTCTCATCCAATCTACAATCAACACCTGTCTCATAGCGTCCCATAGAAACGTCTTCATCTTCAACTGTAGATGATAAACTCTTGAACTTCATAGAACTTCGACAATTTCTAACTCTTTTCTTCTTAAATTCTTTTTGTTTGAAACTTCTTTATAGATATCTTCTTTCCCACGTCCTTAACAAATAAATACAAAAAGAAATATAAACTAAAACAATAAAAATAATTTTTTTTCTACTTTTTGTATATACATTTTTTTCTGATTTTTTTTTTCGTTTTTTTTAAACAATAGAATATAAAATACAACTGAAAAATAAAAATAAAAATAAAAATAAAAATAAAACATATGATGAACTAATATGGTCGTAGAATAAGGATTTTACCACTTGATTCTTCATAACTTGTATTGTCTCGGTATCATAAACTTCACGAAAATCCACTTATTTTGATATTTTCGCTCTTGTAGTGTTGCTTGTAAACCTTGAACGTCTTTAACTTTCTTCAAATTTGTATTGTTCCGCTTGTTGATGATGATTAAGTTTCTATGGACCTATTTTTGTCGAGAGAGAGAATGATGCCAACTGTAAATCAAACTACAAAGTAAGGTTTTTCACAATTCTGATGTCACCCTCATGATTGATAAAAATTAGCACTCAAGAAATCAAAAGTAGTGTTGAAATGGTGCGAGGTTGGGTAGCTCATCATTCTACGCGGAGTTTTTGCAGATGAAACACTCTAAACGAAAAGTTTAGAAAGGTACGAAGAATTGAAGGTTTGGTACCTCATTCATATATATGGGTATTGAATCTCTCTAATACTGTATTCTTTCTGCACCTAATTTGCCACTGGCGGTTTAAGTACCTTTTTATCAGCTCTAGCCTCTCAACAAATAAGAAACCCGAATATATAGTTCTAATACTTCTAAGTTCAGTTGTTTCGATAAGAACTCCGTATGTAAATGTAGCTAGAAGTATACTAAGTGACTCTAAAATATCTAAAAGTTGGAGGTTTCATGCAAATAGTTACAAAAAAGTTCAAAATTTTCTACCTAAAAGTGAATACTTAAGAATTCTATATGCTTAATCACTCTTTCACACTTAAACTTTATATTGTCCTCAATGTAAATTGACTCATCCTATGTAAAACAAGGTGGGAAATCCTATTATGATATGAAAATTCAGAAAAACAAGAAAAAGTAAAAGAAATACTAAACCAATGGTTGCCTCCCATGCATCGCTTGGTTTATAGTCGTCAGCCCGACTCTCTACTCACCCGTAGATCAACAATCTGAAAATTTGAGGGTCCACCTATAGAAAAATTTACAATTCTAACAATAGCTTCACAAGAATATTAGTAAAAGAAAATAGAATTGAAGTTATCGTCTGATAGAAGTTTCCCCCACACTTAGTCCTTTCTACACTCGGAAGTGGATATAGAACATAAAATTCAAGAACTTCTATAAGTTCCTCTTTACTAACCTGCATAGTATGAGAATCAAATATTTCCAATGGCGGGTATTTAGAAGCAAAGTCATTCAACAATACTTCTGAAGCACATACATTCAAGCTTATAAGAGGTAAATGAGAAAAATCAATAGTCAAAGGTTTAGTCAAACCTTCCAAATTCTCTTGTATTACAGGATCCTCCTCTTCCTTAAAGAATTCAAATAAATTATTTACCTCTTTTGTATCGTGGTCCTCTATCAAACTTTCTAACCGTTCGTTATTAGTTTCCGCCTCAATGAAAATTTCAACATCAAAATTATCAATATAATTCTCGATAAGTTCAATTGGGTCTTCCACTATATCATTCAATTCGGTTTCATTCTGAATACACTCCTCTTAGTGGTAAGACTCATACTTTGTTGCGGATTCAAATCTCTCCATAAGGAATTTTTTAGAACTCTCATATCACCATCCTCAAGCTCTTCCTTTTGAATAGGTGCTTGATCATTATTAATATCAAGGCTTGAGTAAGTTACACTAGTGTCATTACATATCCCCAAAGATTTGTCTTGTTCAACATCTTCGTTTTCAGACTCACCGTAATAAGAATCTTTATCGGTTTCCCAACCTCCGTTTGAAATCCATACTTATGGTCATACTAATTTCTTCGAGAAACTCTTTCGGGCTCCATCATAATCTAATTTGTATAGTTGCTGAGTAAGTTTTCTGATATTCATATGTTTTCCATTATTAACTACAATAAAATCTCTCGCACACAACTCTTCCTTTTGAATTGATGAATGATCATTATTAAGATCAAGAGTTGATTTAACTACAGAATTATCATCAAAAATCATATACAGAGTTGGAATAACTTCATCATTGGTGTAAGGATTTTCAAAAGGTTCAAAATCATCATCGTATCCCATAGAATAACGTCGCTTACGTTCCTTTCTAAAGGCTTTTTTAGCTTCTAGAATTTCTGCACATGATGCCCCTTCATCTATCAATTGCTTAAACCTTCTATCAAGTTCTCTCAAACTTGGTAGTCTTACACCATTACTTGTGGTAATGTTTCTAAACCTTGTCTCTTCCCGTTGAATGGGTGAATGATCATAAATACGATTAAGAGTAGATTTAGCTAAACTATCACAAGCATAATTATCTTCCCCTCCTTGTAATTGTTCACTTACATACCTACCATAAGAAGGTTGGCATGTATGAGAATTATCAAAAGGGTACGTGGAATATTGGTCATTACCAAAGGATTGGTTGTGAGTATACTCCCCGTATAGTTGGAAATTGTCATAGGATCGAGATTGAAAACCAAATTGATCATTATAATACGCTCCTTCCGTAAAAAATAAGTACCCGAAATAAGATTCTCAAATCTAGGTTAGAATCAAAAATAAAAATAAAAATCAAAAATCAAAAACAAATAACAATCTGCTGCCTCCTCGGCAGCGGCGCCAAAATTTGATGTATGTCATACCACTCCAAAATTATTATTACTTTCTCACTACTTATGATTTATTATAAATCAAGGATAAGAATGATCGTTCTCACAGAAAGACCTGGGTTGTTATTTGAATTCAAAAACTTAGGTGAGAAGAGAACTAGGTAAAAATCTAGATATCTCTCCCTCTTGTTGATGTTGTTCTTTTATAGCTTTCTCCTTTGTAGGATCCCTTTTGAAGTAGAAGTTTATTTCCTTTTGTAACCCTAACTATTCAATTTCTAAATCTAGGCATATAGTCCACAATCCTTGGTAAGCTAAGACCTAACAAAAACAGGCCCATAACTCACTAAGCCAAAACTGATCCAGTTCCTTTTCACGGCCAAGTCTTTGAGGCAATTCATTAAACACGTACAGCTCAATTCTGGTAATTGATTAAGGCAAGATTTTGGTAGTATTTCTGACCTTATAACAATCTATCAATACCCATTCATTCATATCAACACATCAAACATTCATATAATCAATCATGGCGACCAATCAAGCTCCGTCCTGCCTTCACCCCACTACTGCGCATCAATGGAAGTACACACAACATCAATTAGTTCACGGAAGAACTCTGTCCAAACCCTTGCTTCTCTATCTTCTAATCACCAGACTCATTCACCTTTCCGTCATCACAACAAGAATTCAAGAACCCATTGTGCATCACCATCATTCTTTTCCGTTCTAACCAAGGCTACATCTTCATTAGTTCTCCATCCTCTTTCTTGCTCTCGGTGTCTTCAAATGTTCTTACAGAATCCATGTTTTTCTGCTCTTCACAACCTATAAATCAAGCACATGCCCTTAATAAAATAGCAACAGACCCATCAGATTCAATGTTTCCGGCCATCAAACCACAAATCTGAATCCACTTCCTTCTTCTCGACCACAAACCCAATTTCTTCTCTTCTTCTGTAGCTTCTTCTCTTTCTCTGTTGTTTCTCAAAATCAATCAGGCTGTCACTGATTTCTCTTGACTAAATCATCTCCCTCTCTTCCATCTTCACGGCTCAACTCTGTCAAAAATCCTTCTTCAACCCCATCACTACCTTGATCTATTCTCGTTGTTCAATTCTTGAAACCCATGGCAACAAATCTCACAAATCAAATCTTCTCTAAGTTATTTCTCATCTCGAATTCCATCTCAGCATCTTCTTCGAACCCAACCCATCTCACAGACACATCCCCCTTAAACCTAGGTTTGACGGCGGTAACGATTAATGCTTGAGAAAAACTGAAAATAAGTCTAATGTTGCTCGACCTAGTTATTAGGTTAGAATATAAGATATGAGCGCCCAATGGCCAGATAAGGGCAGCCATGAAGGTTAACTCCTTCAAATATTGTTTCTATAACCTGGCTACCCAGAACCAAAAGTGGGGCGCCTATATCACTAATAAAACCTTAAATGATGGGTTATCCCTTAGCATATGACCGGCTGCGAATAACATCTTCCAGTGAAATGACGATTTTACCCATTTTGAATGATTTCTTCTTGTTTTGCTCAACATGACTTTAAAGTACCTAAAAACTCAAAACAAATGTAAAATACACAAAATAAAAGAGAAATAACTTAGAGAATCATAAGAAATTGATGTTCAAATATGTATTTTAGGCACCTATCATATATCAAGGGTGATAATATGAAACATATATCACCGGAGTTCTTTTACAATTAGCAACAACAATGTCTTCTAAACATTCAAGTCGGTAAAGTAAAGTATGATGAAAATGTGGGAGACTTATTTACTAAGTCATTGCCTAAGTCCACATTTGAAAACCATGTGAGAAATATAGGACTAAAGAGATTGTCTGAACTTTCGTGATTACAAGTGAAAGGTATAAGACTAAAGGAATTGTCTGAAGCTCGTCATTGCATGCGTAAGACTAAAGAAATTGTCTGAACTCCTATGACTGCTTTGGACTAAATAAATTGTCCTATATCAGGGGGATCATCTAATGGTATGTTGAACTCTTTTTCACTTCATCGAGGTTATTTTTTCCCACAAGATTTTGTTACTCGACAAGGTTTTTGATGAGACAACAATAATACCAGTAATGCAACCCATTCGGTTAAGGTCACTCTAAAAATTATTAAAGATTTTCTTGTTACCTGTTTAGCTAAAGAAAACTTACTTCCCGCTGCCATCCTTGAGGGTATTACTATTCCAGTGTATAACATTCAACTCACGAAGTAATTTTCTTAGGTATTTATATTGGTTTCATATTCAAATTGATGATAACTGTGATTGCTTTTAGTGATCAGGACACAATGATCCCGAAGATCAGAGTGTTTTTATGAATTGGTTTCATACCCTTGATATTATGTGATATGTGTTTTACCCCAAATCTAGTTATAATCAGAACCCTAGTTAGATTATAAAAAAATGAAGGACAGTCGATTCTAATAGGAGGTGAAAAAACAACTATTTTTTTTTTATGAAGTAACAAACCCTAAATCTAGAGAGAAAATGATGTGCCTAACTTCAAATCATGTCTTAAACAACCGATATCAATAGAAATATATGATATGGAGCTGATAAAATTAAATTTCTCAAAGGAAATACCGAAATAAAGATTTATATCAAATGCTTATCTGATTAAGTATCTTCGTCGACTTCTCTGTTTAAGGTTACATTTGAATATAGCAACTGAAAGACAAAGAAGAAAATGGAACCTAAATCTATAATGGGATTGTTCTCCGCACATCCCCTCTCTTCTTCTGCCTGAAACAACACCGAAAAGATTTTACAAATGTAAAATGACTACCTATGCCCTCAGACGGCTGTGTCTTTTGTCAAAATAAACAACAACCGTTCATCTATCTTATCCATAGAGAGATCCTTATATTTACCTGAACAAATCCCAGCCGCTCTTTGTCTCCTCCTAAATTAAATCCTGACCCTTCTTTATCTAAGGTAAGTTGTCCGTACTTTGTTTATTTATTTATATTTATTTTATGTGTAATAAGTTTCTTGAGAATGATGAATGATAATCTAGGCTAGTCACTAAAGAAAATTGGTGATCAATTTGGCATGTTGTGAAAATAATTTTGGTGAGGAAACAATTATTGTGAGGGTAATGTTCCGTCTACAATAATTTATTTGAGACGGATGACTTGGTCGGTAAAATTGTTTTTGAGGCAATGATATTTATAGGACAATTTTACTTGGTCTTTATAAGTATTTTTAGAGACAAAAACTATTTTTTGTTATTAATTTTTTATTTTGAGACGAAATTATTCTTTGCTAAATTTTTATGTGACAAAATTATTTCCTCAATATATATTTTTCTGAGACGAACAAATTTTGCAGCTAATTTTTTTTCTCTGAGATGAAAAAATTTCACTGTTAAAATTGTTTTATTTGACCAATTTGTTTTATCACTATAAATTTATTCTGAGGCGAATAAATTTTGTTGCTAAAATTATTTTAAGTGATAAAATTATTTTCTCACCAAAAATACCTAGAGTGACAAAATTTTAGGTCATAAAATCACTGAACGATGTCAAATTTATTTGTTCGCCAAAAGATATTTCGGTGATAATTTTTAAGGTTGTCATACAATACTTTCTACGACTTACGATAGGTGACAAAATTATGGATTCTTTTTGTAGCAAAAACTTTCGTGACTCGATTATTTGCCACTAAAAACCATTTTTTTGTAGTGACCATTACTAATTAACGTTATCACCTTCTCCAACGCCCACCAATATCCACCTCCACTACCGCCATAGACTCCACCACCACAACTACTACCAATTTCCATTGATATATTTAATTATTAACAGATTTTATTGTATATATATATATATATACATATTTAGATAATTAATAATATTATAAGAAATTAGTAAAAAATTATTATGAGATATTTATTTGGATAATTAATGACATTATAAAAATTAATGGGACATTAATTATATAAAAATTAATGGGACATTAATAATTTGATTGTAAATTAAGACCGTTGGATGTATTCCCATTGAACGACAACCATTTATCTATATCATCCATAAAAAAATCATAACCCTCTATATCTCATTTACATCAAAAAAGAAATCATGATTACTCTTTATATATCCCCTAAATAATGAATGAAAACTACTTATTTTATCTTCTTTTCATCTTTATTTTTCTTTTACTACAATTAACTTCATCATAATTAAAATTTTAGTTATCAATACTATCTTATCGAATACACTTTCTTTCATATATATATATATAGCGACCAACCATAATTTTTTTGAAATCTTTTGTAAAATAATCGTATATTTAGGAACTAATTAGGGTCTGGGTCGTAAAACATACACTTGATGCATTAGGATCGTAGACTAACCAAAGACTAGTTTAATCGACTGCATTATCTATATAATCACCCTTATGAAACATAAATTTGACATTTTATTCTAATCCCACTAAAATATTGAACGGGGTTTTAACTGATCCAGATCTTTATCTGAAACCTTAGACATACCAATTGTTTTCGCAACAATAGAAACCAATTTCTTCATGAACCATGTGGCACCGGTAATAAAGATCTCTTCCAACGCCATGATAACAAGTAGATGATCTCAACAAGAAACATATATTTTTTAAATTGAATGGATAGAAGAACAAAGCAAACAGAATATATAAAGAAGATAAGGTTAACATAATTGATAGAAGAGCACAATTCAGGAAGCAAAAAAGAAGAAGAGAAAATCAAGTGGAAGGTATAATCTCAAGTTTGTATGATGGTTAAAAGAAGGATTTGTTTTGCTTCATGTGTATTATCATGCAATTTTTATACAGGTTGACTTGGGCCTAATTTCCCCCAAAAACTACCTGATTCAAACGTCTGGGTTTGTAATTGTGGGCTTTAAAGCTTCTCTTTTCAAAATATGTTATTACATAGAAATACCCAAAAAGTTTAAGCAAATCTTATATGAGTAAGATTTGGAATCTGCTCCCGTTTTTCATCTTTCAATTAATTTTAAAAAATCAAACTTTTCCCTATATTTGATTAATATGGATTTTGATTTGAGTATGAATTTGATTTTTTTAGTTTCGATTCTATGTGTTGAATTTTGATTGAGTAAAGATAGAAGGAATAGATCCGCATTAGCATAATTAATCAGTACAACTAAGATTGAAGAGGAGAAGGAGCAACATGATTTCAGTACCTGTAATAGAAGAAGAGGGAAGAGGACCAAAGAGTAACAAGTAGTTTTAACGACATTCAAACATTCAAACAGTCTACATGTCAATTAATGGTCTGGACGTTTGGTGAAATTTCAAGAGTCATCTAACGGAATTGTCAAGGTCTTTGTTAGTCTACGACCCTAATGCATTAAGTGCATGTTTTACAACCCAGATTCTAATTAACTCCTAAACATAGGATCCTTTTATAAAACATCTTTTTTCCCCCTTTTTCCATCTTTCCAACTCCAATACCAGCTTCTCTTTATGATTATTGCTAGAGTTTAACCCGTGCTGTAACGGCACGGGCGTTATTACTTGTCGAGATGTCCTTCTCAAAATCTCTTGCAATCGAGGGACACCTAGTGTGACATTCATGTCACCTCGTCCAGGATGATAGAAAATATTAAGACTGAAAAAAAAAATATTGTTACCGCACATTGGTAATCCAGCTTGTTTATTTCTTCTGCCATAGATAACCGGATAGAACAACATGGTGGTCTCGCATTCACATTATGAAATGGTTGTGTCTTCCCAAGTTAATGGCTTTTCCTGTATTGTTACTTAAACGAATGTGCATATGTAAAAAATTGTTTGAAAGTACAATTTCAAAAATCTTACTTCCCTTGGATACTGATCTTAAATCCTGAGTATAACTTAGTCCTTCCAAACTGTTTTTCACCTATACTACACAATATACCCATATCTTATAAAATATCAGAAGGCTACAAAAAATAATACAATCTTTGTTGGTTGTCGCACTTAGCAGATTTCCTGACAATTGCAGATATCATCATGCATGAGCTTAACCGCCCTTTATTATCACCAAATTATAAACACAATAAACGTGTTAGATTACACGATCATTAGTTTTCGAGGAGCACGTTCAATAATGACATGTAAAAGAAAACAGAAATCCTTGTTGTGAAACAAAAACACTGTGTTCATGACTTTTTGAAAAGATTTTCTTGCCGCCAAACATGTTGTAATACTTGGACAGTTCAAAGTAAGTTTCATAAATTTAGTGCTCATTAAATTTACTATGTAATTCATTAAATCAAATTTTGACAGATTGAACTGTTCACATTGTTTCATTTTTATCACTACTGTCATAATTCCCTACTTTAACAGGTAGGTCTTAAAGATTTTAATCATCATGCTATATTAACTAACCTGATCTTTCAAGGTAGTCTCGTTTTGTACCTCTTCCATTGCCTCGTCGTATTTTCCCTCTCCGTATGGTATGGGTATATTCCCCGGTGATCCAGTTGATAGGGTCATGTATTGCAGTTGTGCAGATGGTGGATTAAGAAAAAAGTCCATTTTTCCATCTGTATTGTTTCGCTGTTTTTTCCAAATTACAATTAGACTTTAATGTTACTAACGCGCCGCAAGTAAAGCAATCAGGTGTTAAAGTGTCTAACTATGATAGCAGATCCTAAGCAAAGTAGAAGGCCCATCAGTTTTTCTTGAAGAGCGCTTTAGTTACTTGAAAAGTCTGGTCCTTTTTTTCATTTGCGCATGCTGGTGAAAACACCTGGAATGTGATATGACGATGGAGTACACGTCCAAGAACTTCAAACACATGTTAATCCCCGGTATCCTGCTCCAAAATCCCCTAATCGTTAGTTTTTTTACCCAAAAAAAAAAAAATACTTCCTCCGTTTTAAATTATAAGTCCCGTTTGAAAAAGTCAATATTTTAAAAAAATTGTAGGAATTTACAAAACTGTCCATATTAAATGTTAAATTATTATGTGATGGCCTGGAGATTTTTTACAAAATTACGGCTCTACAATATAAAATCAAAAACCTTATAATTCCAATCTTTCAAACAGTATTCTTATGAATGACTACTTCAATAACCCTTGAGTAAAATAATTTGGTACGTCTTTCTCTTGGAGCATTTCATGTGGTAATCTAGAATATCTAAATCTATTTAGTCAATTATATTTTGATGATCTCACTTTTATGGGTATCCATAACTATTTTATTACTTCCAAAAAGAGATTTGATATAGAAACCCGTTTATAAGTGATTAATAACCCAATATCGCATTATTTATTAGAAGTACATGTGTGACAGGTATTTCTTACTGGAACTAATAATTGTTTTCCTCATTCACTGAGGTCTAATTTTTCAGATCAAAGTGTAGTGCCAAAATACTTGTAATTTTGAATGTGTAACAGGAACAAACATTAGTCCATATTCGTCCTTAAAAATGATATCATGGAGGTTCTAGGTGTGGATACCAGAATTTGTGAATTGGTGCAACAAAGAAAGTACTTTGTAAATGTTCATTGAACAATGGGAATCCTAGATTTACACCCAATAACCTAATCAAATTTTCATACTGCAGGAGGTAATGCAGTTGGTGGTGTGAGTGTAACCACAAACACTGTTACTTTTAAATGATTATATCTGGCCAACAAAGTTATAATATTCTTGTCTCCGATCAGTCCCAATTAAGCTCCATATTTTTGTACTTTGTAATTCATCTGCACCCTGGGTGGGTATTACTTATATGCGTACCTGCAAAGAAGATAAGTTAGTATTTTTAGTTATCCAACCATACTTCATAAAAGTTGTTGTTTTAGGTCTGCATAGGAACCCAAATGCATGATTATCCTATATCTAACTGATAGGGTGATCCAACATGATTAAACCTTTCTTTTTCTCCCTGTGTAATATGTGATACATGATAATGAAAACACTCCAATTATCCAGGTGAGTGACAGATCATCGTATGTTAAAGCAGACAACCTCGTGGAGTTTCATATCCTTTTATTTTTTCAGGAAGTGGACCAAGTGGCTACTGTATCAATTATATAAATATGTAGGGTGAACAGAAATCCATTAGTGTTAATAAGCCCTTAAGAAGTCCATCTATTGAACATTTTAAACTAATCATGCAAAAGATACAAAAACACTTTCAAATATGGTTGATATTGAGGTCGGAATGTACATGGGGAAAGAACCGATATGTTGCCTGAGCCAGAATTCACAATTCTTAAAACCTTTAAATAATTTTTATAAAGAAAATATTCAAAAATGGAATTAGAGTAATACATGAAGGCAAAGTTGGAGGGCCTTCGATAATTGTGAGTAGGGGAACCAAAACAAAAACCTTTGGAAAATTAGTGGCAATGCGCCACCACTTGTTAACATTGCAACCCAAATGCCAAAAAGTATAGTGAATACAAATAATGTAGGAGTCAAGAGAAAGCAGATTACCCATTAGTGTAATCAAAATATTACCTTGAAACGATGTCCAAGAACTATTGTTGATGCGTTCTTACTGTTATTTCCAAAATAAAGAACTTGGTGATTACCCATTAATGTAACATTCTGAAACTTCCATTTCTGTTGTTGCCGCCACCATGGTGAGTTGTATAACCGAATTGGGTTAGGATATATGTGTCTAATCACATAGGCATATGGGGGCAACAAAGATTAAACAGATAAATACTAACTAAATTTAGCCGCACTTTCCATCACCATCCTCCCCTTGGTGTCGTATTTGTGGTTTTTTTCTCATCACTTGCCATTACCTTATTAGTCCGGAAAGAAGTAAAGTTCAGTAGAATAAGTCAGAGAGAACGGAGAGAGCTAAGAATAAAAAAGATAAAATAATATAAAAGAGTATTTGGACTGTGCAGTACTAAAAGGATGATAGAATTAGAAATACCTGGAAAGGCATCTTTGAGATATATGCGACAGGTAGGTACCTTTAAGTTAAAAGCATGATTATAATCTTCTATTGAGAAGAAAATAAAATAGAAGGTTTGTATTGCAATTACAACCAAATCAGATGATATAAGAACAAAGATGGTCAAGGAATGTACTCCCGTCCACTCAAGAAGTGATGCTAAACGCATATAACCATAAATATTTACCTGAAATTGAAAGTAAAGGCATTTGATCAAAAATTCTATAATATCTGGCAATTTTAGTGTTTAAGTAAAATAGTAAATAAAGCATAGATGTACAATAAAAAACTACAATTCTTGAATCTAGAATCCCAAATACCCCCAATACATATAAATAGGTACAAATGAAGTTTATTTTTCTATTTTGTATCCATTCTGATTGTGATAAGGTTCTGTGCCTTTTATCTCCCACAGGATAACATGTAATGGAGTGCAATCTTGACCATCACATGCCTAGAAAATAATTTATATAGAATTTATTTAGAGATCAGATTGCTAATAGCACTCTGTTGAAATTTCACAGAAAGTTACAGTGAAAAATAGAAGTTAAATGTAACTGTTTTGAAGGAAAAGAATGTGAAGGCATAAGAAAGCGTGAAGGTAAACTTCAACACACAAACTAATGGTAACAATTACTAATCAACAACTCAACTTTTTTTCAAAATTATGAAATCTAGCAGAGAGTACAACTGAAGTGATTGATTCCTTGAAGGTTTTAAACATTTTGATTCATGCCTCCATTTTCCTTTTTATTGAGAGAAAATTTAGATCTAATAAGAAATTTGTATTCCAGAAACAGAAATTTTGAATTCGAATCTCTAGATCACATTACAGGAAATATGGAATGGGGACTTCAGGTCAATCTTTCGCTTTTTCAAAACTTTATTTTTGTTTTGCATTTGTTTCTTACATTCAAATGGAAAAAACAAAGTACAATGTGAAACATGAAAGAAAGAGGAAAAGAAAAGAAGAGCGAGTACTTACTCTTCTAGCAGAGAAAAATGAGCCTACTCAACAGTGAAGCAATTCTAGCATGTAACCAAAGAATACTAGTGGAGCGAGCACCACAACTCCTAGAATTAGACTTTATGTCATCCATAAAGCCAATCACTTATCCCCAATGTTAACAAAGAATATATAAAATATCAGATAGTTGGAAGTTTGACATCTTTGAGTTACCTAAAGAAAAATCAGTTTCATATCCAACGGCATAACCATCGTCCTGGAGTTGAATCTCACGAATTGTTTGATTATCTCTATCTATGACCAAGAGGGAACAACTGCTTCCAACATACAATACATCAAAATAACTTGAAAAATTTATATCTTCGCTTGGCCAATCGACATATCCCCCACCTCCGCCCTAATTCCCTTCGATAATTATTGTAACTCCTACACATAAAATTGATCTTTAGTTATTTTTATTTAAGATGAGAATTAACTTAAAGTGGATAAAAGTTTACCAGATAATGTCGTATCTTATTTTGATGATGTTTAAGTTTGGACCTTAAAACTTATGTTGATCTTTCTAAATATTTAAGAGCTTCCTAGTATATTCGCCTGAAGATATAACCAACCTATTTATCGTCCCCATTCTCAATCACTCTATCTCAATAACTATTAACTATCACACAGAGATGAGAACGTAAGTGAGCTTACTTACTTATTGGCTCCATTTAAAAACTATGAAAAATACATTAAACACAGTGCTGCAAACTCTAAGTTACATATAGGACCCATCTATGACATCTACTATTGGGGTTTTTTCAATGCCATGTTCTTCCAAGTTATAGCTTAGCTCTATTATGGAGTCACCCGCAGAGTAATCTTCACATTAACACCGCTGCCAGAAAAAAGGAGAAGCTCAAAATTGGTGCCCACTACTATAATATCAGAAGAATTTTTGGAACATATTGACTATACCCCTCAATATTACAGATATTTTATAGATAATTTAGTATATTTGTACTTAGAGTTTAGAGAATGAGATCGCGCATAATGGATTGTTGTTCATTTGCTCTTTTAATTTCTTGAAGTTCTGCCAATAACATCTGCCAAGACCACCTAAATTTGTTTATCTTGTCAAGCAACTATAATAAAATTAAAAACAATAGGAAATGCATAGTGGCATTTACAATATAATTGGATTGCATACCATAAACGAAGTAACATCCAGAACATAATCAAGGCCAAAAATCTTGTGAAGTTTATTGTTGTGACCTTTGCTAAGGTTATGCATTTTCAAGACAGCATAAGAACTGCTAGAAAATAAGAAATGAACATATATTTGCGATGAAAACAGGTGAATAGCATACTGAATAACAAAATTGTAAGATACATAACTACAGGTATCTAAAAGCATCAAGAGAATAGATATAGGCATGAAACTGAAAATCAGTAATCATTATTAAGGAACTAAATAAAAGAATAAAAGTAAGTGATGTTTACACTGCCCTAATTCTTTGACAATGCAGGATCTGAAGCCAACAACACTGGGGATAAAGGAACTTTAGAAGCTTCTTGTGTAGGCTGCAATTTGAAGTTAAGAGAATTGTGGGTGAAGAACTTCCCGTACAATGAAAGTTTAATATTTTATGAGACCTTAGATGTCATCTCATCTACTGCTGGCTAAGCAACATTTTTCAATTATGTTGTACGGGCGTTGAGAAAACTACTAAGAGCTTCTAGTTCCACATTTAAGGCCCGAAACTCAGAGGGAGGGGCTCTATACTACATGAACAAATATAATAATTAAGAAAATAATCATATAAATCTTAGGATTCCCAATTTCCTAATACAAAGAACAAAGAGTAGTAAAATTTAAACCTAATGCAAAATAAACATAAGGCCTTTGTATACTACCTCGCAACATTCAAATGGCTTCTATGGTGGAACTCGGGTTTAACAACAACAGAAGAACACCCTTCCACCTAGAAAGAAAAGAGAAATCAAGTAATCTAAAATGAAAACTTATCTTTGTAAGATCAAACCACATGATCATGCCCTCATATGATCTTCAAGCCTTTTCACAACAAAACCATCCTAATTTCACAAATCAAAGAATGCACAATCACTGAATCCTATACAAAGAAATGAAAATAGATAAATTAAAAATTAACCTCAATCATTTTTATAAAACATCAACATATTAGTTTAATTGCAGAAACTAAGAAAATCCCATAATTTAAAATGAAAATTCAGCAAAAAAAAGTTACAAACTTTACACCAATCAACCTCAGAACTACCAATTCTAAAATAGAATTCTGATTGGCAAAAGAAAAGGAAAATAAAAAAGGAAAAACCCTAACCTTTTGAGGTGAAGCTAAGATCAAAACACTGTTTGTTAGACAAAAACCGACATCTTATCCTGAAAAGTATCGAAGGGATGGAATAAGTTTGTTAGATGCAAAGGATTCAATTTGCAGAATCTCCAAGGCTTTATGAAGATAGAGAAAGGTATGTCAATGTGAGTCAGATTTTTGTCAAAAAAGATATGTCAACCTCTTCCTCCGTTACCCTAGTATAAGAAGAAACAAACAACAAAGAGTTGGATTAGATATCTCTTTTGATCCTGCCAAAAACCAAATAACCCTCAAGGTAAAATGAAACGATTAAATGAAGAACCAAAATTAGGGTTTTGTAGTTGAGGAAAGAGATGGGGGGATTGGTTTTCATGGGAGAAATTGATGTAATTGAGAGATGAAATTAACACGAAAGATAGCCATTGGAGAACAGAGTGAGCTAGGGAGGATTCTTCCGTAAAGTATTTCAAATAAGATTAATTATGACGAGAATAAGACCCTTTTTTTCATATGTGAGTTTTGTGCGTTTTTTCAACTATAAACAAACCAATTCTCAAAGATAAAAATAACCTAAGCGTGAAGTATACAATCGCGTCTGGAGAAAAAAAAATTATCTGTGACACCCGTAAAATTTTAATTTGGGCTTTGAGCCCGAGCCCGAGCCCAACCATTTAATTACAATTGTGCAGTATGCGTTTGCGGTTCTAGCATTAGACATTTATAGTCGGGGTGGGTGCCCATAACTCAATATGGGTGTTTTTAACAAAATAGGTTATCCCTTAGTTATACTAAGGTGCAAGATTAGTAAATTCCACTGGATTTGAGCATGCTTGACACTTGACAAACATGGGCAACTAAGGGTGTTTTGTTCTTTTTCACTATAAACCAAATTTAAAGAGACCAGACTCATTTTCCTTGCTATCTCCGACAATTTCTTCTCCTAAAACCACTCTTTCTTCCCAACCATCTCGAGTAGACAAGAAGTTTTCATTTTTAAAGGAAAATTTAAACGTGACCCACTCTTCTTACGGTTAAATATTTTGACTCACAAGGTTTTCTCTACTATTTTCAATTTGGAATCAATTTGGGTTTTTGATTTTCTGTTTTTAATCTGTTTTTTTGGATTCATTTTCTTTACACAACACAATGTTTGGATTCGATTACTAGTTTGTATTATCGCAGAGGTAGGGGATTCTCACTTTGATTTCCATTTCAAAGTTATTTTGAGCTGATTGTTAATATTGTTTGGTAAATTTTGTTCTTAATGATTAACATTCTTTTGATCCAATGAAGAGTGTGTGTGCATGCATCTTAAACTCTTGTTTTAATGTTTTGATTGTGTAAAATTCTAATTTGGTGTTTCTCTCAAATAAATCAGGGTTGTTGCTTTGGGGGTTTTCTTCCAATCTTGTTTAAATTTAAACGCTCAAAGGCATAAAACAGTTATTTGGGAAAGTTGATGAGATGGGTTTATATTAAACATCATGGATTTTTATTTTGTGAGTTTTATTTGCATAATTTTCAATCTAGGGTTTCTAATCATTTGAAATTGAGGATAACTTTCCTTTAGGTGGATCATTCTTTTTCCTATTCTTCTATGTTGATTGGTTGAACTTAAGGTTTAGTAAAATTGGAAATTCAAGGATTTGTTTATGAAAATTTCAACAACAAAAAAAAGAAAGAATCATGAGAATGTTTCTGCCCTGTTTTGGCGAAGCTTTTTGACACAACTGTGAACCTTGCTGATTTTGCCTATAATTTTTATAGTAAAGATTGATTTTTCTTGTTTTTAATGAGACCATATTTGCTGAGTTCAGTTTTGTAACAAAGTCGATATGAATTTTTTAGTAATGACTGTTATAACCGAAGATTACTGAAGACGTGATTCTGCTCTAGGGCTGCACAACGGGCGGGCGGATCGGTTTTGGGGTAAAACCAACTACCAACCCGTTTAGGGGTTTTGATATTTAAAACCTATACCAACCCGTCCACAGGCGGGTCGGGTCGGTTTCAACCTGATGCGGGTCGGGCGGGGTCGGTTTATTTCGCGGGTTAACCCGTGGCAGATAGAAAAAAACTGGCAGCAAAAAACACTAAAAACAGAGAAAAAAAAAAAAAAAAAAAAAAAACAGGAAAGAAAAGGCAGATAGAGATTGAGTTGAAGAATAACCCATTAAGCCTCCTAAGAAACAGCAAAAAACACCAAACATCGTTAAAATATAATAACAAATACAATTATACAAGGGATATACACTAGCCATAAAAATAATGATTAATTTATTTTCTTTGCTTTCTTATCATTTGTATGGAGTTGAATCTATATCGTTATCTTAGAAGTTCATGTGGCAATTATAGAACTTGAAATGGTAAGATTTTTAAATGATTTCTAAAAATTTTAGTTTGGAATAGTCTGTCTTTGAAAATTTGTGTAGGCTTCGTTACACAATGAAAATGAGTGATTTTTGGCTCATTTGAAACTAGAAAGAATAAGCTAACACAATAAAATTTTAAGAAAATACAGTAAGGTTTATAGCTATGTTAAAAAGACTCATCAAAAATAGAACAGGAATCCCGTATTCAGAAAAGGCAGTTTCGGCAGTTTGAAATCAAAAATTCGTACAAAAATCATTTCTCAATGGAATTCAGAAATTTTGGTCTTGTTTGAAAGCTGAGAGAGTCCTCTTTGACATAAAAATAATCGAGAAGGGTATTGAAGTACAAGTCAGTGTGAAAACATCTTGACAAAACAATACAGCAACACAGGTTCAGAATAAACGGGTTAAACGGGCGGGTTCGGTCGGGTGCTACACTAAACCCGTAAACCGACCCGTGGTGACCGGATTTTAAATTTTCAAAACCGTATACCAACCCGTAGTGGGTCGGTTCAGTTATAAAACCCGCGGTTTTGTCGGGTTCGGGCGGGTGCGGTTTTTCGGGTCGGTTCCTGTGCAGCCCTATTCTGCTCTGCTTTTCACAAGAGTTTTAAACCATCAATGGACCTTATCATTTTTGCGTATTATTTTTATGTTCAAGAGGACCTTCTTAGCTTTCCAAAGAGACCAAATTTGTTAAATTCCATTGCCTAACGAATTTTAAATGAATTTTTGATTATAGACTATCAAAACTGAAATGTCTGAAGATGTGAT
>JAJJMC010016440.1:5489370-5500257 GCA_023531435.1 Papaver californicum
GACTTTACGACACTGCTATGTACCTCATTATTGTTTACCATTTTTTTTTGTTATAGAGGCTTTTCTCAGCTTTCCAACAAGATTAAATTTGTTGGATTCCATCACCAAATGATTTTTGTATGAATTTTTAAGTAAACTGTCAAATCTGAAATTTCCTGACAACGTATTTAAATCCTGGTTTCTATGTGAACTTTTAACTCAGCAATCCACCTTATTATTTTTACTTACAATTTTTATGTGATGGAGGGATTCTTTCGGTTTCTACAGAGTTATAATTTACTGAATTCGTCGCCAAACGGAGCTGGTATAAATTTTGGATTAAAAATACCCCAAATTGAATTTGCGTGAACATTTATCTCAGACTTTATTTTCTACCATGCTATGATGTTCTTATTGTTTTAAATTCTTGTTAGAATTACAAAACTATTCTTTATTCTTATTTATTTATATGTCAAGTATCACCATCCACTTTGGTTAACACTCTGCCTCAACTTTTATGAAATTATGAGTGACTTTACTCTCGCCGTTTATACTATTCAAATTGGATCATGTGTTTATGCTTTTTGGATTCTCTACTGTTTGGATACGGTTGTACATACTTCTCGGTTGTACATACTTCTTGGTAAGTGGCGTATGTTTTGAATCTGATTTTGATTATAAAAACTATTTACTGGTAAGATTTTGAGAATGCTGTCGATGCTTATATTTGTGAAAACATTATTTGTGAAAACATTATTTGTGAAAACATCCTTTGCGATAGATGAATTTGATGATCGGAAACTAGAGGACTCTACTTTAGGATTGTCAGGCGTTAATTGGCACCCCACTACCTCGGTGGCTACCCGGAAGATCATTCGGAACGATGGCTGGTACCCGACTATCCTACCCGATTATTCTGAAAGTGACTACGACCAAACGGATAATAGAGTAAATTTTTTCAGAATTTTAAGGAATGACAACTTATTAATTTACAAATATTTAAGAATGAATGTTTTATATTTTATTTGTGAATTTCATATTTTTGTTTAATGCTCTATTGTTGCATTTATCTTGTGGTATTACTCGATTTATCGGCGTATTTCCTAGTGGGCTGTGGCTCACCCCCTTTTGTTTTGTTTTGTTTTCCCACATAGTACAAAGCGAGGTTAATGAAGTAAGTTTGGGAAGAGCTTACGACAGAAAGTGTTTGAGCAAACATGGTATTTTTGCTTGTCTGTAATATGTATATCACGGGGCTGTCGGTGTGTTGGATTTGTGTATGTTTGACTATTTTTTTTGTCTTAATAAGTATTGTCCATGTTTTGCTGTGTAGGGTGTTGTTTAGGGGTGTCAACGCGTCCGGTTCCTCTCGGATACCATTGGACCCGGAACCGGATCCTACTAAAAAAATCGAGCCCGGTTTCTAACATTCTAGATCTGGTTCCTAATTTAGTGGACCCAGAACCGTACCCGATTAAAAATGCGGGTATTTAACGGGTCTGGGTAGTTAACGGGTCTTTTAAAATCAACAATAATTTTTTTAAATTCTTTATATTGGTTTGAAACAATAATTTTTCATATAAAATTATTGTTACATGTATGTAAATGTTCTAATTAATGACTAAACTAAAAAAAAAATGAAAAAAAAAATCCAAATAAAATTAGACAAAGTCTTTGAATTTTAGATAAAATTAACAAACAAATGATAAATATCGGAGTACCCGATACCCATGGGTACCTGCCGGGTAATACCCGTTAGGATCCGTTAAGATTTCGGGTCCAATCGTTTTTACCCGTCGGGTATTAAAACTACTAATAGATTTAATATGAGGACTCAGGCCTGATTCATCCAGGTCTGGTTCGGTTCCGAATAATCAGGTACCTATTGACAGCTCTGGTGTTGTTGTTCTTTGCGACAAAATGATATTTTCGTGTATATGGGATCACTTAGTTATGCCGTGTTCGATGGGTCTGCTTTTTGGGCGTACACTGGTTATGGTTATGTTTGAAAATCCTTTTGCTTTCCAATTTCAAATTAATCGAAAGTCTCGTGTCCTGAGTACTTATTATGTTTCCCACCTTAACTATTATTTTGAACTTGTTTTAGTTATGAGATTGAAAGGGGCCTGATCCATTTTGGTATTTAAAGAATAGTATATGAAACTTCCTTTGTCTCTGAAATTTTTATGTACTGATATTTTGTTATATATATATATATATATATATATATATATTAGTATATTACGTATGAATCCTTTGAAGAATGATCTTTTGACTTAAATTTTTTTTAGAAAATTTGTTATGTACTAATTAAGTTTAGCACTGCTGGTCATTTAAATTTTGAAATGAAATCGGTGTTTAAACTTACAAATGATTATTTTCATTGTTCGGTCTCATGTTTCCCGGTGACCTTGTATCTATTGCTGCTTGATTTTTAAAATGAAAACTGTTGTGGAAAGGGAAGAGACTCTTCTTGTTTACGTTTTGTGCGTTTTTTTTCTGAGCTTTGATTGAGGGATTAGTGATCGAGTTTGGTAACCCCAAACTGTATCTGCACCGTTAGATATAATACCTTGTTATGTATCCCCTAATCATAACCCTTAAATATATTTTAATCCTGACTACTTTTTACATATTCCATTTACAGATCCTAGCCCATCTTTATCCCCTTAAACTTATCATAACCGCTTTTTATATATCGTAAACGAAATCTTAGCAATCACTTGTAACCCTTTATTTCTTTCCAAACGAAATTCTAGCCGTCGTTTATCCCAAAACTAAAAACAAATCCTATAATTTTGATCACTCTTTATCTCTTCTTAACTTCTCAAGATGAAATTCAGGCCACTCTTTATTCCCCATTAATTTTCCAAAATAAAATCTCAACCATCATTTATAACTACGTTGTACTTTATATTCTTAATTTTTCTTTTTACTATCCACCGTATCCAGCTTCTTTATTACGAAGTAAAAGAAGAATATAAATTCCCAATAACAACCGCTAACCTTAACTACATCTGATGCATCACGGATCACTCTAACCGACAATGCCCACTTGATGATAACTTCTTAACGCCTTATGTTTTCGCATGATCACTCCAGTGGAAGATGCCCACTTGATTGCCTCTTACATTATGTTTTCTCCTTGTTTATGTATCCCTGCAGCTGTGGCAATTTTAGTTTTATCAGCTCATTCCCAATTTTAGTTTTGTCAGCTCCTTCCACCTGGAGTTCTTTAATCAAAGTCTACCAAACCTACAGTTTGGTAACAAAAACTTCGGATACAGCATTGTGTGAATTTTTTCGGAAGTAGTTTTTTTTTTTCTTTTTTTTAAAAACATGGAAGTAGTTCTCTGGCTCATAGGTAACTTTTATATTAATTTGTTGAGATGGTCTTTTTACTTTTCCTAGCTCGATCCCTAATCGTAGGGAGTTTATTGTGATGTGAGTTTGGGGGGTCTAAGAGGGTGTTTGATTTTTGCTGACTTATCAGTTGAATCTGATTCGGTCCTTCATTCGACCCGAATCAGATGTCAGACTGTTGTTTTTTATTTTGAATCAGATTTAACTCGATACCTGATACCTAATCCCTGTCTTGGACTTGTTTTAATCCAGGTATAGAATCACCCCTGACTCATGTGAAAAGATAAAAAAATGCCCTCGATCTTTTATTAAAAAAATTCATTTTCTTTCCATTCCTCACTTTCCTTTCCATTCGAATCTGAGAGAGCAGAAATGGGAGAACCCTATATATCATTCATCTCTCAGTTGATTTCCTTAATTTCTTTCAACTCATTTTAACATCACAATCTCTCTCAGCCGATCTTTTTCATCTCTCTCAACTCATTTATCTCTTTAACTCATTTAAGTTTTTTCTAAGAAGAATCATCAACTTCAGGTATGATTTGGGAACATGGGTTTTTCTTCTTCCATATCTTTTCTGTCATTTTCGTGTGGGTTTTTTATAATTTTGGAACATGTGTTTTATTTTATATTATAATTTGACTTCTTAATTATGGTGTGTTCCTGAATCTCAAGAACAATTACAGATGGGAATGAAGGAAAATGGTTGGGAAAAGATCTGGAGAAGTTTTAGAAAGGAAATTTGGGATTTTATTCATTGTAAATATTGTGATACAATTGGAGGAGGCCCAGGTACTTATACCTGTTGAGCTCTCTTGAGATTAATTAACGATTAATCAGAAAAATGCTAAACACAAAGCTAACAGAAGAACAATGCACTAACTAACTGCTAAATCTAATAACGTCTATCTAACAGCTAACATTCGTCATTAATGAAGTCCCACACATCTGCAGACACGTGTTCTTCCGAGTACAAAATGTGCTAGAAGCACCCGTGAGATAACCATCCAGCACCCTTAACTCCGCGGCACCCCTGGGAAAGTATAAGAGCACCTAAAAATACCCCATGCTAGAAGAGATCCTTGTCCTCAAGGATGTGAAGTCTGGATTTCAAAATCAAATCCTGGAAATTTCTGCTGCAAACTTGCCAAATCCTCCCATGTTGCTTCATCTACACCCTGTCCTACCCACTGGACCAGCAACTTAATGTGCACAGACCTTTCTCCCTGCTCACTTTTCTGGAACACCAATTTAGTGCCTAACACTCTCTCTGGCTCATTTTGTAGCTCAGCTTCAGGAAGAGACAGATCCACACTTGGATGCACTGATTCTCCCAATTGCTTTTTAAGGCAACTTACATGGAAAACTGGGTGTAACTTGCTATGTGAAGGCAATAATAATCTGTAATCCACTTGGCCAATACTTTAAATAATATGATAAGGTCCAAAGTATCTTGGCAATAATTTGTGGAATGCTTGTCCAGTCAAGGAGCGCATCTGATAAGGAATTAAGCGCAAGTAGACTCTATCCCCAACCTGGAATTCTCTCTCAGATCTTTTCTTGTCTGCTTGGTGTTTCATCCTCTGCTGTGCCATTAGTAGATTGGCTCTGAGTAACTGCAAAACCTGGTCTCTAGCATTTAGCTCAACCTCCACCGACTCCAGCCTTGCAGTTCCTGTCTAATGAGTAGTGGTCATTGGGGGAGGATACCCATAGACAGTCTGGAATAGGGTAATTTTTGAAGAGGTGTGGAAGGCAGTATTATAACTCCACTCTGCCCAAGCTAACCATTTCACCCAGTCCTGTGGTGTATAAGAAGAAAAACACCTCAAATAGGTTTCAATGCACCTGTTTACTACCTCAGTCTGTCCATCAGTCTGAGGATGATATCCAGAGCTCATGGATAGCTTAGACCCATTCAAATGAAATAATTCCTTCCAGAAAGTGCTTAAGAAAATTGGGTCTCTGTCACTTATGATAGAAGTGGGCATTCCATGAAGCTTGAACACATTTTCTATGAAAATCTGAGCTACCTTAGGAGCTGTATATGGATGGGACATTGCTATGAAGTGTGCATACTTAGAGAGCCTGTCAACCACCACAAAAATCACAGTTTTGTTTCTGGATTTAGGTAACCCCACAGTAAAATCTATACTAATTGAAATCCACACTTGTTCTGGAATTGGCAAAGGGTTGAGCAGACCAGGAGGGGAACAAGATTCATATTTGTGCTGCTGGCATATGTTACATTCAGAAATGTATTGTATAATATCCTTCTTCATACCAACCCAGAAAAAAGATCTTTTAATCCTTTGAGAAGTCTTTAGAATCCCATTATGTCCTAACACAGGACTCAATACTATCCTGCACTTATGCTTTAAAAATCCATTTTCAAAACTATAGTGAGTTGAAGAGAATGTACCTGTAGAGTGGTACTCCTTCATAACATCTCTGATGTATTCCCCCTTCTCCAAATGTTGGCGCAGCTCATCCATTCAACTATAATAAGGATAAGATGTGGCCATTAATTATTGAACAGAATCTCCAATGTTCACTCTAGAAAGTGCATATGCAGCCCCATTTTCACTTCCTTTCTTATATTGTATTTCATAATCAAATCCCATCATCTTGCTAGACCATTTTCTCTGGAAAGAAGTAGTAGCCTTCTGATTTAGGAAATATTTCAAGCTATTGTGGTCAGTTTGTATGACAAAATGCTTTCCTTGTAGATAGTGATCCCACTTCTTAATAGCATGCACTATTGCCAGTAATTCTTTCTCATAAACTGACAAGGCTGCATCTTTAGCTCCTAATGATTGACTGAAGAAGGTTATAGGTCTATGATCTTGTTGTAATACTGCACCAATTCCATTTTCAGAGGCATCACACTCAATGAAAAATGGTTTAGAGAAATCTGGCAAAGCTAACACTTGAGGACTTGTCATGATTTGCTTAAGCTGTATGAAAGCTTCAATAGCATCTGGAATCCACACAAAATTTTTCTTCTTGGTAAGATTGAACAATGGTTGACAAATTTTCCCATAAGCTAGAATGTATTTTTTATGGTATCCAGTTAATCCCAGAAACCCTCTCAACTGCTTAAGAGTAGTAGGCTTAGGCCAATCTTGCACCACTCTTAACTTTTCAGGATCTGGTGCCACTCCCTCCTTGGATACTATATGGCCTAGGTACTGAATTTCCCTGGCTCCAAACTCACATTTAGACTCCTTTAGAAATAATTGTTGTGAGTTGAGCACATTTAAGGTTAATTTAAGATGAGAAAGATGCTCTTCCCAACTTTTACTATAAACTAGAATGTCATCAAATAAAACCAAGATAAACTTCCTCAAGTAAGGCTTGAATATTTTATTCATCAAGCTCTGGAAGGTAGCTGGTGCATTAGTAAGACCAAATGGCATAACTAGGAACTCATATAAACCCTTATGAATTCTAAATGCTGTCTTATGCACATCTGCTGGACACATTCTCACTTGATGATATCCTGACCTTAAATCCAACTTAGAAAAAACTCTAGCTCCATAGAGTTCATCCAGCAAGTCATCAATGAGTGGAATAGGATAATTATTCCTAATTGTCTTGCTGTTGAGGTCCCTGTAGTCCATGCACATCCTCCATGATCCATCTTTCTTTTTAACCAAAAGAACTGGAGAAGCAAAAGGACTTTGGCTTGTTCTAATGAAGCCTGACTCCAGAAGATCTCTAACTGCCTTCTCAATCTCAGACTTCTGAAGAGGACCATACCTGTAAGGATTCTTATTAACTGGTTGGGAACCAGGTAATAGTGGCACATTGTGGTCACATCTTCTGACGGGAGGCAGGGAATTAGGAAGAGTAAACAGCTGCTTATATTCTTGAAGTAACTGTTGCAGGTTTGCTAATTCTTGAACAGATAAATGAGAGAATTTCCTTTCATCCTCCAGATTTTCTAGATAATATACTACAAAAGCACACTTGGAGATTTCTAGCTCCTTCTCTAATTGCTTAACTGTGATCACATCTGTGTAAGGAGTAGGGACCTTCATTTGCTCTAATATGTTAGTATGACCTTGTTCATTGAATTCTAAATTAAGATTGGAGAAATCCCATGTGAGTTTTCCCAGTGTTGAAAGCCACTGCACTCCCAACACTAAATCACATCCACCTAGAGGCAGTACCTGCAAGTCAATGTTCCCTTTATATTTTCCCAATTCAAGTGGCATCTCCTTGAATGAACCTCCACCTTTAACTACACTTCCATCAGCCACCATTACTTTGAATGAATTGTTATGATGTGGAATCCAGTTGAGCTTCTTAACCAATCTGGAATCAACAAAATTGTGAGTACTTCCAGAATCCAACAACACCTTGACTTCAACTCCTTTGATTTTTCCTCTAACCTTCATTGTTTTAGAAGTAGGAAGTTGTTCACTCCAAAGAAAGCACAGTCACTCAATGTAATAGATGATAAAAAAGCATTTGTAACAGTATTTTCAGTGGAATTTTTTTTTGTTTCACAGATATCTTCCACTACTTCATCTTCTAGCAAGTCAATAACTAAGGACTGAGTCTTGCCAAACTTATTATCTCTCTCCTTACATGTGTGTCCCTTAAACCACTTACCATTGCAGTAGTAACACAGATTATTGAGAGTTCTATCAGTTACTGTGGAAGGAGATATCTTCTTGTATTCAATTCTAGGTAATGTTTTTGCTTGAAATGTAAATTGATTATTCAATCTATTCTGTGATCTTGGAACATAGGAGTTTAAGGCTTTAATCTTTGAGTCTAACTGAGCACCATAAGCTATGGCCTCATGTACTGTTGCAGGTCTAAGTAATTGCACATCATACTTCAACTCATCCTTAAGTCCTCCTATGAAACAACTTTTAAGAGCTTCCTGGGAAATTCCAGTTGTTCTTATTGCAATTTTTCTAAAAGTAGACAATCTGGATAGTTACCTGTGTGTCTTAGCTTGAACAATGAAAATGTGAAATCTACATAGTCAGTAGGACCAAACTCTCTGCTGAGATCTCTCACAAATACATCCCAAGGTGGGTTAGTATTATCATATCCTTGCCAATAATACCATTGTAGGGCCTCTCCTTCTAGTTGGAAAGAAGCAGTGATGACTTTCTGAGAAACTGGAACTTCATAGAACCTGAAATACTGCTCTATCTTGTAGATCCATATCATTGGATCATCTCCTTTGTTGAAATTAGGTAGATCTATTCTTGGCTGAGAAGTATTCCTACCAGATGCAATGTTGTTCTCTCTTCTTTGGCCTCTATTTCCATCTGCTTCTGTACTCTCAACTCCTTCTGGATGTGACTGATTCACCATTCTTGTTTGGTTTTGGCTTATATTAGCTCTCATTTCCTGCATGAAATTGTTCATTTGTGTACTCATTGTACCAATTTGATTGGAGAAATCATCCATCCTGTGTGTGAGTCCATCAACTCTGTTACAGCATTCAGACCCAGAGATAGGCCTGACATTCTATCATTCATAGTAGATACCTCAAATGAAAATACATTATTCCTTTCTTCTAGATTTGAAATCCTAGAAGCATGATTTGTCATTTCTGGCTTGAATTAAGAACTAAATTCACTGGATTGAACTCTCAGATCAACAACTCTGATACCAATTGGTGTGTTCCTGAATCTCAAGAACAGTTACAGATGGGAGGAAAATGGTTGGGAAAAGCTCTGGAGAAGTTTTAGAAACGAAATTTGGGATTTTATTCATTGTAAAAATTGTGATACAATTGGAGGAGGCCCAGGTACTTATACCTGTTGAGCTCTCTTGAGATTAATCAACGATTAATAAGAAAAATGCTAAACACAAAGCTAACAGAAAAACAATGCACTAACTAACTGCTAACTCTAATAACGTCTATCTAACGGCTAACATTCGTCATTAATGAAGTCCCACACATCTGCAGACACGTGTTCTTCCGAGTACAAAATGTGCTAGAAGCACCTGTGAGATAACCATCCAGCACCCTTAACTCCGCGGCACCCCTGGGAAAGTATAAGAGCACCTAACAAATTAACCGCAGGGAAGAGGGAAGAGGATTATAGCTTTGTGAAGGTATATGTTCATTCCTTGCACTATTTATTTAAGAAATTTGGTTTGGATTTTAGAGATGATTAGCTCTTATTAATGATATATAAGTATGGTTATGGTTGTTTGTTTCAACTAATATAGTCAGAATTTTTGTTGGCTTTTTTTTTTTTGTTGTTGTAAATCTATGACTTTAGGTTTTTTTTTTATGTTATTGTAAGTAAAAATTTGCGATGATCATGCAGTAGACTGAACCTACTAAGCTCTATTCTCTTGAGTCTTGACCACCTACAGATAGTATGTTAGTATCTTATCTTGTATTTGTTTTACTTCATATTAGTACTCTATGGCGAAGAAAGTGGATGAGGCGAGTATGATTAATTTTAGGAACACCCCAGATTTTAGAAAGTCATTTATTGAATAATGTTTGGCGCAAGTGAATGAGTATGGCTATGCGGGAACTTCAATGAAAACAACTTCATGGGAAAATTTGTGCAAGCATTTCACCGAGAAGTATGGATGTATTATAACACAGAAGAAGTTGTGGAACCACTGGGACTATTTACGCAACCGATATACCGTTTGGAGTAGTCTCTTAGCATGGACTGGGCATGGTTACAATGAGGCCACCAATACATTTGATTGGACAGAAGCGCAATGGGAAGAAGTTGGCAAGGTATGATTTTTCTGTTGTTGATTTAATTTTTTGTCGAAATTACCTGGTTTCTTAGGATAATATATGTTGATATTGAACCTGTCTGACTGCTGCAGATTGATGGAGTACCATTATGATTATCTTGTTTAAACATGAAAATCGTGTCTGGATACCATTTTTACAGGGACATAATAAATCTAAAGCTGGATTAACATTGTAAATAGTAGATCAGTTGTAGATACAGGAGCTTTGCCTCTTAAAACAGTCTAGAAACCATCAGTGTATATATGAAGACTCTTGATCAGTATGTATTAGTTCCCTTTTGCTTGGATGAGTTTTCCTTTTTACCAATGCGCAAGTGACAGTCCTTTTTTTCTTGTCCAGACATGATTCTTTGTTGACCTGACTCATGCAGAGTGCATATTATGATTGTAGTTCACATTTGGTTCTTGGTTTGTTATGTTAACTTAGCTTGATGAATTGTCTTTTTTCTCCCATTATACTAAGAACTCTGTTTTAACGACTTTAGGCATAAGTAGTAACTCGAAGACATTAGTACGATTTGAAGTTAAATTACTGTCACCCCATTTAAAATTTATCCAGAGCTTTCCTAATATACCGAACATTTCTTATTTGATGCAGACAATTAGAAAGGCCAACCAATTTAAAGAGAAGGGGTTGGAAGATAATGATCTTTTGCGGAGTTTGTTTGATGGGTAATTCTCAACCGGAGCTGATAGGGCACTCTGGGAAGAACAGAACCTAGTACCTATTCGTCTAGAACTAGCATGCCCCATTCAGCTGGAACTAGCATGCCCCATTCAGCT